>VYZS01070664.1:0-55160 GCA_013400695.1 Neodrepanis coruscans | reverse complement strand
GGGAAGTGAGGAGAGATGGAGCAGGATATGTGGTCTTCTTCCCAGTGTGCAGCTGCTCACTCATTGCACAGAAGTCCTTGACTTTCACACCACCCCAAATGTAAACTCCTTCCTACTTTAAAGGAGACAAGATTGACCCTTGAGGTCAAAATGTGTCCCCAAGGCACAAGCCTTGAGACTCTCCTGAGAGTAAGTGCAGACCAGCTCAGTCCTGTCTTGCTGTGTTAACACCATGAAAACCTTTCTGCTGGCTTGGACATAGCAGAATCAAGGCCTTCAGGCAGCAGTTCTCAAAGATTGTAGGAAAAATATGTAACATTCCCTTTTAAAGATCCCTTGGGAAAAACAGAGGAATGGTAAGGGGTCACCACCAGCTTAAAAACAGCTCAATATTTGTTTCTCTTAAAATGTAAGCTCTTAGGAAACTTCAGAGCACTACAAACACTCCTCTGCCGAGAACACTTTGAAACAAATAAACCTTTCCCTGCAGCGCCCGCAATCCAAATGAGCAACATTCCTGACCCTCAAAGCCAGCAAGGCCACAGCCCACAAGAGAAGCTCTCTGTGGGTTTTTGCAGCCCAGCCCAAGAGTTATGTGGTCAGGAAAGCTGCAAGGTTAAAAGTGCTTCCTTTTCTCCGTGAATGTACAGCTGCCGACATCTGAACAACACGGGGTTCACAATGCTGCCAGGGTTCTGACCCTGACACCATGCTCACCCGAATGAGAAACAGTATGTCGCAAAGCTGCAGACCCCACAGTGCTCTTCTAGGACCACAAGATACTTACTTAAGCACCACAAGGAAAAGGGAAGGGTAAAAAAGGAGCAAAACACACCAATTCCAGCTTTTCAGTGCTGGTTTATTAGCGTAGCATCACTGGAAGCAATGCAATCACACGTACCAGATAAGGATATGACCCAGAATATACACCCTTCAGGATCAAGACTCCAGTGAAATTCAAAGATGGTGAACAGTTGAGGTGCCCAAGTTATCAACTCAGATTTATTTTCAGGTCTTAAGACCTTTATCTTGACACCGATGGCATGCTGCCATTGCGTGCAGCAAGACGGGGTATGAAATCTCATTGAAACCTGAACTTGTTGCTCCTTGAAACTTGCTAGGTGCAGCTAAGGGGAATCTTTCTACAGACGGAAGTGTCTGAAAGTCCATAGAGTGAAAAATCCTGGCAACCTCTTATGGGGCATGGAAGAGGGAGCCAATGGTATTTTCTAGGCTTGCGAAGGGTAGGTAGCAGTTGGAACCATGCTGGGCTTGTGCTGAGCTGGGCACTTCGGGTTCACTTTCACCAGCGAGGTCCCCAGACATGTAATGGGAGCCCGCAGGAGAGGACGTTGGAGTTAATCCATGGTGCGAAGAGCCCAAGGAACACAAGGCTAAAAAAAGAAATACAGTGCTGCCTGAAAGAGATCTTGGAAATAAAAATAGTGGAATGAGAGCAGTGGGTGTCTTCTCAGTCTTGAGAAGTTCTCCGTGCCAAAGACAAGGAGGAATTGCATGCAGCGCATAAAATGAAATTGGGAGATATCTGAGGAATTCAGGCCTGTCTCTCAGCAGACTTTTCTAATCAAGAGCCTCACAGAGGATATTTCACCATGGTCATTTCCTTCCCCCTCTCTTCTCATGCAGACTGAGCCAGGACTCCTCCTTTCATTATTCTTTTTTTTCCCCTTTTAATTTCAATTTTTATTTTGTCATTTTCAAAAGAAGTAGAAACATTCCACATGGCTCTTAAAGGTACAGCACACTTCTTTGCTACTGTGGAGCAGCCATGGCTTCTAGCCTGGGCCAGCACCTTTAAATCAGAGTACATTGGGTTCTGGCAGCTTTGAGTTCCCGTTAGCTTTTGCCCTGTCTCTAACCAAGCACAGCTGCTCTCCTTCACCCAACTGCTCACCCCAGGGTGGAGAATTCACAAGTAAAGACCACCCTGAACAACGGCTTTTCATTCCTTGCTCCCTGGAGTCTGAGCATGAATTTTCTAAGTAGAAACAAAGTGCTGGAGGGAGCACGAGGGAAAGGCAGGGAAAGAATGGGGGAGTGTGAACCAAACAATGCTTTGATTCTGTCCCTGCTGAGGAGTTGGCATTGCCTCTTTTTCGTGTTTCATGAGTTGCTTTTAAAAGCTGTGTGGGGAGGAAAAAAGCAAATAAAAAAGTTGCTTCCTTTTGTGTCATGTCTTCTTAATTTCTAAGAGCAGGACCAAAGCAAGGCACAGCAGTGACGGCTTTGTATTCTGACCCCTTTGCAGCCCTGTGCTGTGTGGGCAAGACAGCAGCATGGATGCCAGGAGGGAACACCCTTGCCTGATCCATCCAGGAGGCAGATCTTATGGCAGCTCCAAAAATGATCCTTAAACTGTGCCTGGTGTCTGCTGCTGACTTCCTCCATTGCTATGGACAAGACACTTTAGCCTCCTAAAGCCACTGCATCCTCCTTGTCCTCTGCCCATACAGCCCATGACTTGTCGGGCAGTGCCTGAGTGCCTGCCTGCATCCCATCAGTGCTTCAGTGCCTGACTCTGCACAGTGCCATAAGGGAGAGTTCTCCGCACTTGCACAAAAACAGATCACTGAACTCAGTAGGACAATGTTCCCCAGCACCAGCAATAAGACTTTGCAATTCATAATTGAGAAAAAGGAGAAAGAGTAGATGGGTAAACACCAGAACTGCATGCTGAGCTGTCTGAAGGCAGTACCAGACTCTCCTGGGCTACAACAGAGTCTTCTAAGAAACTATGGCCAACTAATTGTAGGGAGACTCGGGGGAGAGGAAATGAAATGAAAAATTGAGTCTGAGTTATAAAAATAAGTAATTTTTATCCTACTTGCAGGAGACTTATATTAATTAAACATTATTACAGTGAATGAGATGGGGAGGATTATTAAGTCTGGGGCTGGCTCTAAGTGTTCTCTCCTGTTGCCTGAGGCTCCACTGAGCTCTAGATATTAATCTTCTAAAGCACTCAAATGCTGAAGAGATAAACACTTGAAATATGAAAATATTTTTCTCCATAGCAGACATTGTGTCCCTATGTCACGCCAAAGAATTTTTCAGATGTCCATATGGGCTGCACTTACAGCATTACCATGTCTCTTAGAAAAAGCTGAGCACCTCATGAGCTGAAAAGAGAAATGATGTGTGCACTTGTGTGGGGGTGATTTGTATGTGGAGATGTAGCAGATTCTCTTCTTCCCATATGTTTCTAGAATACATATTTTCCTCTTTAGCACTGCCTACCAGGTGTTGGCTGCATGGCTTTCCAACTGGCTGGCGGCACTGCCAATCTGGCCAGAGATTCTGCCAGGTGGCTAACAGGTTCGCCTGAATGTTTCCATCTCGAAACTCAACCTTACCAAGGGGAGGGCAAGGAGGAGCCCACAGCATGCACAGCTCTCTGGGCGCATGACATGCAACCACCGGAATCTCTGGGCATCAGAGCAGAGCTGAAGACAGGTAAGATCAGCCAGCTCCCCCTGGGGGAGTCTTGAGTTTCAGAAGCAATGACTGATAGTGAAGTGATGCTATGGTGACACAGTCTACTGTTATAAGGAAATTGGCAAATGTTCTTCATGCCAACCATGCCACGAAGTCAATGAGGGATAAGGAAAGCACACTAGTCCTGGGGTGAGTTCCAAGATGTGAAGCCGAAGAACTTGATCTATCAACCACATTGCAAGACGCAGGCTCCCTTCCAACCCATGCCAGCACATCTCAGTGAGGCAGGTCCTCCATAAATTAAGCTCTGCTACACTCATACAAATCTTCTGCTTCCATAGCATGGAAGAGAAAAAGAGTAAAAGTCAAACAGCAAGAAGCTGGCATTTTCAGCATTCTTAGGGCTTAGCTTATCCTTCACTTGGAGGTGACTGAAATCCAGCCTATGCAAGCCCTGAGTACAGAACAGCTGAAGACTATAGGTAATCTGAGTAACATATGGGAGAAAGAAATGCATTCTGGGAAAAAAAGCATTGGATTCTAGAGAGGACATTTGGATCAGAATGTGGAACAAAGCCCAGGCTAACCTTCCCAGTCACAGGGGATTCAAAGCCCACTGTCTGATTCAAGGCTATCTCAAGAGGACAGTTAGTATCATTCAATGCTAGCGATCACAGTCCTATAAATAAGTCATGAACCATACAGCACAGCATCTGAAAGCTTCCATAAAAGAAAATGTTCAGCTCTGCACAGCCTTCACATCTCATGATAGCTGTGCAATAATCATTCATGCTGTCCACATGGAGAAAGCCCAGTCAGCTCCCTCTTCCCTGCTCTGGTATTAACCGTCTTACCAGGCTCAGACTCAGGGTTTGGTTCAGAGTTGCCAATCCAGGTGCCTGAAGGCTGAAAAGACCATGTATAATCAGTTGACAAGTCATGTGACCAACCACAGAGGTCTTCAGGAAGATCAAAGTTGCAGTTGAAGTTCGCAGGGAGTTGGAAATCTTATAAAAAGAAAGAGAAGTAAAATAAAGCCGGATTAATCAAAAATGACCTACCCATGAAGGGTTGCTATTAAAAACCAACCCAAAACTAAAATAGCTGGCAAGCCATCAATATTGAAGAAAGCATGAAATTTCACTCATACTGATGATTTTAACCTATCTCACATTTCCTCCACTCCAAGAATCAGCCTTAAGTTCTGCATCATCAAAATGTTCACACTACATCCTGTGGCTAATCCACCAAACTAAGCAAATACAAAAGCAAGAACTAAATGCTTCCAGACTCTAATCTAAGCACCTTCTCTTCATCCCCTAGAATGGTCAATATTAAATGCCTTTTCAAATGTCAGGGAAGAGTGCTTCCTGAATGCCCCATGCTCAGCAGTTCCTGCTCTGGCTCCAAAAGGAGAATCTCAAGTGCTCCAGAAACCCAGCTCCTGAGTGACAGATCTAACCACTTGCACCAGACGGGAGCTGTCTGTCAAGGTGGAGAGCTGTCACTCACTGCTTCCTACCTTCTCATGGAAATGCTACCAGGGAACATGTGGGACCACCACAAGCTCAAGCTTTTGGATTCAGAGTGAAAAGAGCCATCCTCTATTTCTAGCTCTGCTATGGACTCACCACATGGTCTTTGGGAGCCATTTAACTTTTCATCTGTGAAACAGGAGCAGAGCTAATTCTCCTGAGACAACAGGTTTGAAAGCTCCGGAGAGCTTTCCTGCAGAGACAGGGCTGTGGGCAAGCAGGCACATGCAAGGGACTGCATGTAACAGTGAGGCAGCTGCTGGCTTCTTCAGTTGAGGGAAGCAGTCATAAGGCATGGAGGCTGCAGAAATGGTCTGAATGCATCCCAAGCACTCAGCAGACTTGCACGTCTGAGCCTAATATAGGTCAGTTTCTTCCTGAGCAAAGAGGAAGTTTTAAATCACAGTGCCCAAAAAGTGAGCAATAGCCAGAGGGAGGTGAATGACTCAAGTGATAGGCATCAGGGGAACTTTGCTACGAGGGGCAGAGGGCTTTTTTTTTTTTTACATGCTCCCACTCCAAAATAAAACAATGCACATCATGGATCCTTTTATTCCAGTCTAATCTCATACCCTGGAGAGCAGCATTGTTTCTGTTTGGCTGTCATAAATCTGATTGTCCAGAGAAACACACTCATTGTTTTATGGAGTATGAGAATGAAAATTGTTGCTAAATCTGAGGGAAGATGACAGGGAGGCTGGTTCCACGCTCCACGGCATGCTCCGCTTGCTCTCTTGCCCTGGACTGCACCCAGGAATCATTTTGTTGCAGAGACTATTACTGGCCTAAATTTCCTCTCAGCAGTTTCCCAAGAGCCTCAGTGGTTGCAGGGTTGAACAGGCTTATCACTAAGGCAAAGCAATAAGAATTAGGCCCTTTGAGCTACTTCTGCGACTTGCCTTTCCAGAACTAAACTGCAGCAGAATCCTTATGGGAGGTGTGAAAAAGCCAATTAATGTTCTTTTTTTTTTAAATTTATTTATTTTAAAACTCATTAATTTTTTTCTCAGGGACTGAAAGCTGAAGTGACAGAAGTCCTAGAAGCTACCTCAAAGGATAGCTCATGAGATTCTTGTTGAAGTCCTTGTGTAAATGCTCCAATGTATCTCCTCCACTCTGCATTGTACAACTAACCTTGCACAGCTCTGCCAAGCCCTCTACTCTTCATCTGGACATTTCACAAGCTTTAGATGCTCACAGCCCCGTTGCAAGGAGTAGAAGTATATGTCTGCTTTTACAGATAGGGATCCAAAGCAGAGAAGATTACCCTCCCTCAGCACTGGCCCTTAACAAGCACAGCATGTAGCCTAAACTAACATTCGGCCTCTTCCATAGTCAGAAGAGGCAGGCAAGTGGCACAGATACCAAACCATATCCTGTATGTCTGACAGCCATCTAAGACTGTGTGGATGAAATCCTGCCTGGAGTTAGCGTTCCTCTCTGCTGCCTGCACAAGGAGCCCAGACTGTCCTCTTAAATTTTAAGCTGCTGATATTAGGGAGGATAATCCCTAAACAGGTAAGTGTTCAGGACATCAGTCTCCGATAAATGTTGGGATTTACTCCCACAGTTGTGACTTCTGCAAAAGGAGCCCTGCATACCAGGCAGTCTGAATCTCTCCTCTGAATCACCTTCTGATTTTATGACATCAAGCCAAGGGGATTTGAAATGGAAGTGGCTCTAAACAGGGCACTAAGTGAGTTTCTTCAGGCTATACAAAGAGGCTGGGAGAATGGTTTTTCACGTCTGGTATCATAGGGACTGAATTAGTTGTTATCTCTTGCTTTTCCATCCTTCCTTGATATACTTATCAGATTTTGGCAGGTTTTGTTTATGGGTTGGTTTGGTGGTTTTTTTTTATCCTGGCTTATTACAAATAATATTACTCTAAGCTTTCCAGGAATCAGCCCCATGTATAGGAGCTAATGGGAAGATAAGAGCATTTGCTTAGCTTTTAACCTATCACTTATTGAGATAAAGATATGCTGCTCTAATACATACCCTCCTCTTCTCCACAGCTATCACCACACTCAGTTGCCTCTTCATCAGTTGGGTATGGGGTGGTGGTCTCTTCGCTCTTCAAAGTGGGCACCAATGTCTCTGCAGTGGGCTTTACATCTGAAAAAAATGGAGTAGAGATGCTGTTTGCAACAGACAGTACAAGAAGCCCAGGTAGTATGAAACAAGGCAAAAAAATACTTTTCTTATGGTCTTAAAATGGCAGGAAGAGATAGAACAAGAATGCCATGAAATTTCCATGTGCTACAAATGCCACCATGGCTTGAACTTCAAGTGAACTGTCTGTTTTCATATGGGAATTCTATGGATTTAGTGTTCCTATTGGACAAGGCTCTTCTCTGGACATACACAAAACTTTTTCTCTTAATTTTTAATCTACAGTCTACACTGATGTTGGCAATCCACTTTTAGCTGTCATTGCTGAATAACTGAGATCACAGGCAAAACATCTTTTTCTTTCATTAAGGCATATGACACATTAAAAAACACATACAGCATTCCCACCAATTGTGCCAATTTATAAAACAAGTCACTCAAACCCACAAATGATGTAACCACAAACGGACCCAGAGGATCCCCTAGTGTGCTCTGGCTCACTGCAGAAAGCATCTGGTTTCACACTCCAGGCTCCTGACTATGCTTTCAAAGAGTCTCTGCCCAATTTCCCTTTCTCCAATGCACCCCATGTGAAACAACCTCCAAGCAGGTGTCAGAGGAAATTTGAGCAAGAAAGTGAAGGATATTAAGATCAACAGCAAATGACATTAGGTTTTAGCAAACTCTCCTTTTATGGGTGCATTAAATGGAGTACAGCAGGCTTGATTCTTTCCACTTTTAAAAAGAGGCAGCTTTGCTCAGTTATGTGTGATTGTGTTTCTTTGTCGGCACCCTTCAGGATATCATTTAATAAAGCCAGAAGCAGGAGGAAATGGCTAAATACACTGAATATTTTCCATAGGCTCCTTTCTGCCCTTTTATTTTCCTGTTATTAAACATGCTGTACATAAACTCTCAGGGGTTTTTTTACTTCCCTTCCCCCCCCGCCCCAGTGGCTGTCTTTTGTTCAGGATAAAATACCAAATATCCTCAAAGTCTTTTAATTTGTAAGTTCAAATTTGTTACAACTCCATAAAACTCCAAATGCAACCAAGAAGCAAAGTGCAAGCAGCCAGCCACAGAAAAATGTCATAAAAAAAGAAAAGTAAAAAAACCCCACCCTAGCAGGTGAAGGCAACATATCAAAAGCTGCAAGTTATTTAGAGCTGGTACATTTTTTAGGTTGCTGTTCCTGTATACCGAGATTTATAGCTGAAATGTGACAATGTGGAAGGACCTTGAAAGCCAAGTCCCATATGGGACACAGATGCTGAGCGGATGTAAATCAACAGTGTTGCATTGCCCAGGACAAGCCGCAGAAATATATCTTGAAAAATCAGTTACCATGGCAGAGCCGCAACATGATGGTTACAAGAGATAATGAAAATAGCAGGCAGGACAGCATCATGTGTGAAATGGAAAGTGAAAAAGAGAGGTCTTGCTTGCTCGCTTTCTCTCTCCCTGGCCCTGCAAGCATCTGTGTGACTGGTGGTAACTGCTAATCAAAATGCAAAGTCACTGAGCAATTGAAACCAGATGTTTGGAACTTCAAAGGAGAGAAAGCCAGCTGCAAGTGAACATTTATCATTCTCCACTCTTCAGAGGAAGAATTTTGGCAGGTCTTTGAAAGAAGCCAATTGCTGACTGCCTTCTTCCCAATTTTTGAGTTACCAGCCAACTAGTTTGTGAGCCCAGTTGCGCCTGTTACCTGTTTAACTCAGTAATTACGATGTTTATTGCTCATAAGAAATAGCAACAGCTGGGTGGGGTGCACATGCGTTTAGACCCTTGAAAATATTTTAATCAGCTTGTTTTAATCCATCTCTTAATCTTATTCCCAAGCAAGTGCAATTGCCTGGATTTTTGCAGCCAGTTCTGTAACATGCCTGGGTCCTCCCACCAAAGGAGGGATGTATCTTGGCGTTGTCAAGGACTGCTGCATGTAGCCAGACTGGATTAAGCATGCAGATAATGCCATGGGCTATCTCTGCTCCCCAGGTTGCATTAGGGACATAAATGCTTTTAATAGCATGGTGAATCCATGGTGAATCCAATCCCGCTCTGATTACAAAACTGAATGCCTGCAGATTAATAAAGCTATGGATATTTATGATTTGGTAGTTGAGTTTTAAATGTAACAATGTACAAATTATTACCCAGACTGGAAAATGACCATAAAGCACCCTGCCTGGAAAAAACATGGGCTGTTGCTACTGATATTGAAACTGAACATGGACATAGATGTAAAAGAAAATGTGGACCAAACACAGCACAAGAAGTTGAGGACGTCAAACCCTTCTTATTCTCTAATTTGGAGGACTACAGTGGAAGGGCTGACATGCAAATGGTTGGAGGTCTTGTGCGATTGCCTCCCTTTATGGCAGTGATGTGGTGCTGTAATGCATCAGCCAGCAATGGCTGCAGAGATCTGGCAACTGGAGACTCCTGGGAGCTGCAGGAAGCAAGTGATATGGGAGCTGTCTGACCACTTCTTCACAGAGCCTCAGCTCCTGCGGCTTGCATAAAAGCCATGGCACCTACTTCTCCCACAACATCCTAAGATGTTGTAATATTTAAGATGTAATCTTGATTTAAAGTTTAGATAATTTACAATGGATTCCCAGTCCAAGGGGATATTTATCATTGACTTCAAAAGTGACAAATTATCATTACTAATAGTGTGTATAGGTGTTGTGTGATTTGCTGTTAAGTGTTTGAAATGTGTCTTGCAGCACATCACAGGAGGAAATTACAGTAAAGACTCCACAAAAGGGTAAAAAAAAGTTCTGTGTTTTTTAAGCTTCCTAGGATGGGAATTCTTACCAGAAAATGCCTTCTACAGATGTGTTTAGAAAATGGAAATCATACCTCTTTATCATTGACATCTGGACATCAGATTCAGATTTAAGAAGATTATTAAAAAATAAAATAGATTTAAAACGGGACAACTAGCCCCTGGCACTGAAAAGTTAGCATCAGACCAGATAAACCACTGGGTGCATTTTTTGCTTCTGGGGATGAAACTATGAAGAAATCAATCACCACGGAGCCTCAGAGGGTTAGAGGCACAACTTCTACTGATCTCAGTGAGCGTGTTACAGAGTTTTCATCTCCGTATTAAAAACAATGGTGGCTGCAAGGCCTACCATGTGGAAAAAACAGGTGGGCAAAAGTGAACAAACTTCACTGGTCTTAGGGATGTTGTAGAGATGTCATAGAGTTAACTCCTCAACCTTGTCTTCAAAAAGGTTTCCACACTGGGCTCAGTGATAGAAAGACCATTGTTTTTACAGCAAAGTATTATTGTGGCAGCTCAAAACATCTCTACTGGTCACTGCACTCCTCTTGTGCACATTTGCTTTCTTCCTGTTTTTGGTTTTACTTACTTGGGCTACAAAACCCAAGTGTTCTCTAACATAGAAACTGGGAAAGGCTGCACAACATTCAGATAAAATATATGAAAGGAGTGTGAAGGAAGCTGGGGACAAATTGTACATGGGGTGTGGATTGGAGTCCAAACACTGCTGCCACATCCTGCATCAAGGCCAGTTCTCTTTTTAAGGAGGAAATAAAAAGATGGGGCAAAACCATCCTACAGGTCTTGCCTTCAAGGACCTAGTCTCCCTGCCATGACATGACCGCGAGGTAGGACAGCAGGAAGAGAAATAACCTTAAGTTTGCACCTTGCTGGTTTACTGCCTGATGTGGCCCCACAGCAGCCAGTGGGCAGAGGCATAGGGATTCCTACCTGTCCAGTCACAGCCCAGCACCTCCAGACGCATTCCTATTCCAGCTGGAGACCACCTCTCTGGATGCACTCGGATGTACTGGGCAGGAACAGGATCAAACCTTCGGACTTCAGGGATATCATAGTGGATGTTGCCTTCAAAAAGCTACAGAGAGAAAGAGAGAAAAAGAAAAGGCAAGAGATGTGTGCATCTTGCATGCTGTCAACCAGGCTTGATATTTTGAGTCTGGAAGGACATAGCCAGAATTTGAAATAATTTGAGCAGTTGGGCTGTTCCTTCTCAGTGTCAAGAGGACCAGAAAGTCCATTTCTAAGAAACTTGCACAATCTCTCCTGGCCTCTGCTCAGAATCCAGGGGTCAGATCCTGATCCAAGCCATGTGGGGAAAGTCTGGAGAATATCCACTGACTTCATATAAGTAAGATCAGATTTGTCCTTTGGTAAAGGACAGCTACTGCATGTTCTAGGATAGTGTAAATGCTTGGTTTTCCTCACAGTCCAAGTACTGCTGCTTTTCAGCTCACATGCATGAACTAAAGTCTGTGGGGAATAAACAGAGAGAGCTATAGATAGCACCAGTTCTCATTTGTAAGACCAGGGAAAATTAAAACTTATCCAAATTTTAAGCAGATGAATTTGCATCAAAACAGAAGAGGCAGTAGCAGAGAATTCACTTATTCCTCAAGCCCCCTGCCACTTCCATACCACTAAGCAGAAAGATTATGGGGAACTCCAACAATATTATAAAAATATAGGGAATTTCAGAGTCACACCAGTGTGGCAAAGGGACTTCAGATACAGCAAATTTGCCAAAGAGAAATTGTGATTCATCTTCCTCTTTCAGAGAAACCATGACAGCCACATCTTTCTTCTTAACATATTAGTTTGTGTCAAACATAACTGAACCATCTTGTGGGCTCTGAACTGCAGTAGCTAGGAGAACCAGAAGGTGATGTCCACATCCTCAGGACTGGTCCAAAATAGGAAATGAAAAGAAATTGCCATCTCTGGGGCAAGGTGGAAGCCTCTAGTACAGATTAGGAGCAGCACCAGGGGACACAGTATCGGATTTCATGGTGACAACCCCAACAACCAAAGTCTCTGGGAGTGCACAGCAAATTTCCCAATACCCCATCAGGCAAACTGAATGTAGTCAGAAATATACTCTAATTTGCAGCTGCTCCAGGCAGTGCCTACCTTGGCTTGCATTGTTTTGGGGTCCTGGATAAAGTCCCAATCCTTTCCATTCATGCTGTAGGCCACCTTAAACTTCTTCACAAAGGAGCGGGACTCTGTAGTGGTCACACTGTCCCCTCCACGAGCCCCCTGAATAATGACGCCTTTGATATTCTTTGGGACGCCAAGGTCCACCTGCAGCCACTCCTCCCCAGGCTGGGCTTGGGGAACACGGGGAAACCAGCCTGAGCGGCTGCTCACCAGGCGGGCCATGCTGGGAGACCAGTCGTAGCCTCTGATGGAAGAGGCAGAGATCTGTGAGTCGGGAATGAGGCCAGAAAGCATTCCCAGCAGGTTGGAGCAGGGTGAATCTGCAGAGAAGGAAAAGGCATGAACAGTCAGGGTACTTGAAGGGAAATGCTTGTGGTTCTCCTTACAGCTTTAAGCTCTGGACGCTAAACCACACTGGGAATTTCCCCCTTACTCCCAGCACCAGGGTGCCTGTCTGACCAGGCGCATTCCTTGCTATGGGTGTCTCCATGCTGCTCACAGTGTCACAATTCCCACCCCAAGCAGCCATGACAGCAGCAAGGGACAGTATCCCAGGCTGTTGGGGGGATAGAAAGAAGGGATGAGGTCAAAGGGAGGAGGGGACTCTCACCAGTGATGCGGCAGCCATATAGCTCTAGCCTCAGGGCGATGCCGTTGTGCCAGGTCTGGGGACGGATGCGCACAAACCGTGTGAGTACTGGACTGTGAATCTTGTTGAGAACCACCTCTGTGGCATCCTCATTGGCCTGAAATGTCTGTAAGAAAGAGGAGGCACAAATACTGTTACATCCTCACCAGATCAGGAGTCAAAATAATCTCAGCAGGGAAAAACAATGAGAGGCTTTCTGGTCAAGGAAAGGCTCCAACCAGGGCAAGCACCCAGGGGCTGGCAGGGAGATCTCAGTGACTCACAGAACAGCATGATGGATGCTGTCCACCTATCAGGCAAGAGACCCAGGAGCTTGATACCCCACTGCCTCTTTTGGCACTCTGGGGCACCTTAGACTCTCAGGCCTCAGCTGCTTCAAGATTGCCCCCAAACGTTTCAAGATTGCCCCATTTGTGCTCCAACACAAATGACCAGATGTCCCCAAACGCTGTGTGAGATCTTGCCTTCCCTCTGCGGGTACACAGGCTGACAACCTAACACATCCTTGTGCTGAAGAGAACAGTGTTCCACCATGAAACATCATGTGCAAGCAGTGGTGTGAGCAGGGAGGATGCCACCTCTGCTTGGGGTGACAAGCTGCTGCCTCAGCCAGCCCCTCTCCTCTGTCTCTCCTGTGCACATGCAACCTGCCACATGGAGACAGTTTTTCAGAGAGTTTATGATCCCACATGGTATGAAAAGGCTGCTGCCATACCAGATGGCCATAATCAATAACTACCAGATGGATGTTAGATCCACCCCTTCTGCCCATTTTTTTAATAGGCCAGACAAGGACTGGATACTTATGTTTCAGGCTGCAAAGGAATAGCAGGGAAGAAAAGGAAGCAAAAGAGGAAAGACTGAACCTGAGAGAAATTTTCAAGCCTTTCTCTGTCCCAGCAAAAAACACTAGACCTCACAAGTCAATGGTGCAGACATTGCCTGCTTTCCCTCCAAGCATGCAGGCTCTTCATGACAGGGCTACAGCATCCTCCAATCTCAGCCAGAAGCCACATCCACACTGACATATTGGCTGGGTTCTTCTGCAGGCTCCTACCATGTATATGCGTGCTAAGCAAAGGAGCTCCCACTACATTTATCACAGAAGAATGCAGGAGAGTGTACTCTCTGGCACCAATCTCCTGTTGGAGGTAAGAGTCAAACAATTCAACTTCAGATCCCTGTGATCCAGGACAGAAAAAGGGGTGAGGCAGTATCCTGGCCTCTTGCCTTGAATAGCCATTAAGAAGTATAAGCCTCCCAAGGCTTGCAGACAGCATGTTACTGCTCTTTTCCCAGGATCCAGCATGCCAGGGCATGCAGAGGGTGTTTACAGGGAGGGACAGCAGCTGTTTGCAGCTCCCCAGCTAGCTCTGGGCTGCCCCTGTGCATTACTGCTGAGCCCAGGACCATGGCACCCCTTCAGGGCAGAGGGCAGCCACCCCACAGAGGGACTTGGTTGCAAATCAGGCTGGTAATTGGGATTTGGGATTGATGTGAACTTGAGCAGTAATGCTAATCTAGAGAATATATATCATGCTGCTACCATTTAGCAACACAGCATGGTTTATATGTTTTTAGTATCCTATTTTATCCTGTCTGACCCCACTTCCCATCCTCTTCCTTGCTCACAGACACCAAACACCCTTTTTTCCAGCAGGAGGGCTATAAGAAGAGTGGTTACTGTGAAACACTCTCCAGGCATGCATGTGCGTGTGTCTTGTAAACCTGTGGGAACACACACACAGTTTGAAAGTATATATTTACACACCACAGCAAAGCCTCCATCTTTATGCCAACACAGAAGCTGACACACAACACCTTACCTCTGAACCTAACACCGGAGGACAGGAAATGTTTATCAGAGCTGGTGCAACTATTTTAGCACAAAGAGCAGCATGTTAGGTCAGCCCAAAGGTCCCTCTATCACAGAGGGTGGGTCCTGATGGTGGCACCAGCAGATGCCCAAGGGCAGCAAGTCCAGTGGAGTCCTCTTCTGGAAACCTTTATTCACTTCCTACAACCAGCAGTGTGAAAACTCCATGAGCCGAAGGTTGCATATGGACCAGCATGTTTAACAGTCACTGATGAGGTTTGCTGCTCTTTTTGATTTAACATATTTCAAGTTTTGTTCTTTTTTAGCTCACTTTGCACATACAAGCATCAGGGGCCAGAATCCAAATTTACACTGGCATAATTTGTTGCTGACTTCTGCACAGTCAAGCTTGACAGAAAACAGAAGCAGGACCGAACCCAAAAACTTTATCACTACCACATGCACTGCTGAAAGCATGTCTTAGGCGACCTTGGTCCCAAACACCTGCTTCCAAGGAGAACAACTTCAATTCTGCTTTATATTTAGAAATCAATCATTTACTCAGGCTAGATTACATTCAACAAGCTATAAGATCTGATTCTGGGCTGTGACACTCCAGATTGCCAGTTTATGAGGGCAGAATCAGTACCTGATTTCCAGCTCTGCTATCAGCTGCACCGGCAGGATCTTCCTTCTGAAAAGCCCAAACTCATCACAGCAAGTCATCGCTTCACACCTCATTCAGCATAAGAGAAAGTGGCCATTTTCAGAGGGCATGTGCTTAGTGCTGTTTGAGACCTGAGGTCCTCCCATGCACCTAGTCTTTCAGACTCCTTCTGAAGTGGAAATACATTGTGAGCCCACAGGTCCTAATGCTGCTGACCATGGTCTGACCCTGAGCGTGTGGTTTCTCTGCACTGAAAATGCTGACCCCAGAATCCCAGCACCCTGTGGAGAGAGTCCCATTGACTTGAACAGGCTCTACATCCTGCCTCAAATTAGCACTCACAGCATAGGAAGAACTAGCAGGAAAATGTGTGAAATTGGGAGTGCCAAGAAAGCAAAGATTTCTTCCCCCTTACCAAAATAGAACACTGCTACTCCTCCCATCCTATCTGCTTCCCATCCCACTCAGCACATATTTTGAGCCAAGTCTTCGAATGGTGTAAATCAACATATCGCCATCGAAGTATAAGAAGTCACAGTAATTTACACCAGCAGAAAGAAAAAATACCTGGCTGTGATCTAGGGAGATAGATAGATAGACAGATACATACATACATACATACATACATACATACATACATACATACATACACACTCAGCAGAGAGCACATGGGTATGCACATGGACACACACTGAAGGGTGACTGAGCCAGAAGACGGATGGGAAAACCATTAAAAAATTAAAAGCACCTTCCAAGAAACAGTCAAGGGAACTCATTTTCACTGCTGCATCAGAAGGCTGCCCGTCTCTTCCCCATCTACTATATGTTTATTTCCGTTTTAGTCCAGACAGCAGATCTACATGTAAAATTAAACTGATAATCAATGAGAACTGACCTGCTTAATTAATTTGCTGCAGAAAGCAAGTGGTGGGAGATGATGTCTAGGATAGAGGACGACTGTGAAAGTTTTCCATGTGCATACACAAGCAAGATCCACACCAACACTAACAAATTGTATTTTTGATATGTTGGAACCATCATAGCGTGATGGAGGGATTTCTGAAACTACATTAGTTCCAGTGGATATGGGAATTGTGCCACTGGCAGTTTGGAGTCAGGAGAGTGAAGGACAGGGAGACAAAAAGTGCCATGAAGTTAATGAGGCAGTGAGTCAGGGAATGGGGATAGGAAGTAACCTCTCTCCTGCTCTATTTATGATGCTGTTTGGTCCATATGTAATTTCTTGGGCAGCTAAAGAAAGCAGCTGAGGGAGGCAGAGGAGAAGGCCAAGGATGGCAGCAGCCCTGCCTTCATCTGTATGTATGTATCTCTTTGGACCCACTAGATTTACTGCAGGATTATGTTACTCCTGTGGAGACAGAGCCCTGGAACAGAGCATGCTAACAGGATTAGGGCTTCAGGATTTAGACAGAGAAGCATGAAGGAGAAAAGTAGGAGAGATTATTTTCCTTGTCAGATAGGGAAGGCATAAAATGGGGCATGTTTGATGGTAGGAGAATTCTGGCTCAAACGGAGGGTGAATAGTTTTGGATTTATTAAATCCAGGAACAAGGAGTTAAAAGAAAAATGATACTTGGCAAGACTCAACAAAAAAACAGTCTGGGCAAGGCACAGTGTGCTGGGCTGGGCTTGCCAGCTCCATGTCTTTGAGAGGCTCCACTCAGATTTGGGAGTCATCAGGGACAGAAAAAGCAGCACTGTGTCAGCCTGCAAAGGAGATATCAAGCCCAGAAATTTAAAGCTTCAGCCTTCCTAGGAAAGCCAGGGCTGTAATCTCCCCTGGTGCTGCACCAAGGGTGAATGCACACGGCTGTCTTTCCAAAAGCCTGATGTCTTTGTCCTGCCTCCAAAAGCAGAAGAAGCAGGCTGGATCCTCCATGCTTCTGGACAAATCCTGTGGACCATGATGTCTCCATGCATAAGTACTTTTGGCCTTCTGGCAGATCAAGCAAGGTTTTCCTGAGATTTTCAGATAAAAAACCCACAGGACTGAGATCTTTTCTCTCCCTCCTGAGATGAGTCAATACAGGAGATCTGATTAAGAACTGAAAGGACAGAGAAACACCCCTAAGAGAAGGCACAAGGGTCTCCAAAGAGTCATCCTCAATATCACCTCCCAGCACCAAACATCTCTGATGTTTCCAGCATTGTGTACAGCTGAGATATTTGTCTCTTTGCAGCAATTCAACCTTTGTGCATCTACCACCTGAACTACCACCTGGGAAGGTTTAGCTGATAATAAGGACAAAATAAGTAGGAAAGGAAAACTGCACAGCTGGATCTTGCTGCCATTTCTCATCCATTGGCTTCTCCAGGTTCTGAAAGCAAATGTTTCAATTGCATCCACTCATTTTACACACAGAGCAATGGAGGGAGCAAGAACACTCATTGTGGTCCCAACTCACCCTAAATCCTGAAATCTATCCCACCCCCCAGCCCCCCGCCACACTAGATGACCACCGTGAGCTGATCTCTGAAGTTACTGAGACAGAGCAGCTCAGACCACACAGAGGTGGAACTGAAGACCTACAAAGATGGAAGCGGATCAGAATGGATGAGCACTTTGTTTTCTGATAAAATCCTCACAGTTGAATCCATCTGAAGAAAACGGATAAAAATAAAAGGTCGATACCTGCCAGGTGAAGAAAACGGCCAAACACAAAAGGTCAGATCCTGCCAGGTGCTCTTTTCCTTCCTTGGGTTCAAGAAGAGCTGTTGTTTTCTAAAGACATTTGCAAATCATTAGATAAGATCTCAGCAGGAACAGCAGCCACTGCCAGGAAGATAACCTCTGGGGCCATTGGCCCCAGGTGACACAGAGGTGGTTGCAATAGGGAGGGCAAGAGCCAGACCAGCCTTTCTGCAGCAGGGGTTGTTTGGCCCTGTCCCATGAGGACATGTTGGGGAATAACAAGGGGTGTGTATGGAGCAACACGTGGTGATGGCCACGCTCCTCTCTGTCTCCTCTCTCAGGTGACACACAGGAAGACTGCTAGACACTGTTGGCCAATCACTGGGTTGGCTTCTCCCCCTGGTCCCATGCCTGAGCGAAGGACAGAACATCACTGTCTGGACACGGGTACATCTGAGGTGTGCTGGGTTGGGCTTTGTGGGATGCAGGCTGCCAGTCAGGGGGAAGGCCTGGCAGAGATGGCGTGGGAAGAGTGGGTGTGAGAGTGGGGCTCCACTCCTGCTGGCAGCCTTCACACTGCATCCCCATCCCAGAAACACAGTAGCGCTTGTCACGGAAACAGCCCAGCCAGCCACATCTGCTGTGAGCACATATTAATCACGTTTTCCTCTGCTCCATCCTGTCTTTCCCATTTCCCTCACCACTGAGCGCCAGCAGCTGGGGACTCAAAGGTGAGCCATCACATTTTGCAGGGGAACACCCTGGCCCAACTCTCATCTGAAACACCAGAGGGAGGGGAACCAGGGAGCATAAAAGAGGAGGTCAGAGCTCGCCATCCTCTGCAAAGAACATCATCCCCTCCACTCCTGCATCCATCCCTCCACTCCATCATCTCTCCTGCACTTGCTTGTTTTCTCTTGCTTTAGCTCTCTGATGAAGATGAGAATGTTAGCTGACCCACCATGATAAAGCTCTGCTTTTGGCCCACAGAGCCGGCAGAAATTCAGAGCAGTGTTTGATACACCTTATACACCTGTGTGTGCATGTGCATATATATGTGTGTACGTGCAGATATATGTATGTGTGTGTATATATGTTTGTGTCTATATATATGTATGTATATATCTGCATGTATATAGAGGAATAGAGTCCCTGTCTGTCCGCACCTTCCCCTCCCTTCCTGCTCCTTATGGCACCAAATCAAGCTGCGGCAGACTTGACAAATCTATTTGGCATGGTTCACTCCACCGTTGCAGCCTGAACTGTGCGGAGCGCAGCACTGACGCAGAGAGGAAATCTGCACCTTGAATACAGACATCTAGGAGCTTGCTCAACCCAGGAACAGTGGGGATTAATGTGGACAGGGAATGTGGTGCCAGAGCCCCCCGGCACCAGATCTGTGAGCAAGTGGCTTTGCCCTGGCCCCACTGCAGCTCAGCAGCTGGCAGCCAGTTGTTTGGTGGGGAGGGAAAGCAGTCACCCGGATGCAAGCTGTAGGCAAGCCACCAAAAAGCAATTCATTATCCAGTCTTGGGAGGTGTCTGCTAAATTGAGGCCAGAATGTGGGAACAAATTGAAACTGGAATAAAGAAGTGAGAAAGGAGAGGTTTGATTTTTGCTCTTCTTTACGAAAAGAGAAAACAGAGCAGATAAAAGCTGACAGGACTCAAGGGCCAAAACCTGAAACAGTGGCAATTCACGTGGCTATGGGATTGCTTTAGATTGATACCAACCAGGGTTTAGGGTCTTGCTGGTCGCTCAGCAGCACTGAAAGCAGCCATGCTGTCCTGTTCCACCCTGACTGAGAATTCAGTGTCCAATGCCCAGGACCGCAAGGATGGGACATTTATACTCCTCTGCAACTAAAACCAGCCTCGAGGCCAGATTACTGCTCCAGTTAAGATTCCAAAAGATAAATTTATTGCCAGAATTATTGGAAACAATGAGCTGTGTATTTATCCCCTCTCTGCCCAGCATGATGCCAATCTCCTGTCGGCCTCAGCTTACAGAAATGGTCCCAAAATCACCAGTTAGCACAGGGTGCCCAGGTGAGTAGAGTTCACAGAAAGGTCTGCTGTGACCAGTGGAGAGTATCCACATCACTTCATGGCCAGGGTGTTAAGGTTATACATGAGCTCTGCAATGAGCTGCTGCCTGGAGGAGCCCAGCTGCTGATTCTTCTATGTTGTGCTGAGCTGCCCTGTGCTTCTGTTTCCTTACCTCTAAAATAGTACTAACACCATCTCACTGGCATGCAAGGAGCTTAAATTCTCCAAATATTGGAGGTATGAGACTCTGATAGGGACCTTTGCATAGAGGGGACTCATTCTGGGAATCAGAGGGAATTTGAACCTAAGACACACTTGTGGGGAAGGGGAAATCACACAGCCTGGAAGGGAAGGAAATGTCTGGATGAATCCTGGACAAGGCAGGCTACTGCTTCATGCCAGATGTGCCTATGCCAGCAAATTGAGGGGACAGCTAATTTAACAGAAGTGCTGAGCAATCAGAAATTACTGGGATGTGCATGTGGGGGAGGTGTGTGAGACCCCAACCACAGAGTTCACACAGACAGACTATGGCACATCAACAGAGATGACCTGAACATGGCAGAAGTGCTGGTGGGCACCACAGAAGAGGAGAGAAGCACTTTCTTGAGACACCCTTAACCAGGGACAACCGAATGACCAAGGCAATTGACAGAGAAGGACCGGCACAACATCATTGCTGCCTTAATCCCCTCCCCATACACCAAAGCTTCCGTGCAGATGACACCAAGTTTATGTTTCCTGGCTACACAACAGCATCCACAAGGCTCGAAACTGCTAAACACCCATATTTACCCTTCCTCCCCCTTGCTGCCACCTCTGTCACAGCAGGAGCATGTGCAGCTCCTAGGGCTCAATGCACCCTTGCTGACCATGCCTGCTAACACAGATCCTATAGCTCTGGCAGCCTGAATTGCTTCTCATTATTTATTGTTCATTTTGTTCTCTGGGACGGTGTTGATTGCCTCTTAGGATTTGTGCCCTTTTATTTCCAGGCCTCAGTAACTTCTGAACTACAGTTTCATGTGGTTTTGTGATTGTTAACCCAGCATGCAGACGGGTGTATGACCATAAAAGCTCAATGAAACGTGTACAGCAAAACACAGGCTGTGAAAGCATTTTCTCCTTTGTTTGCAGTCAGAGAACATACTCTCGCCACCACGAAAGATGCAGCAGCAGCCAGGTTTTCCAAGGAACAGTATTTCCTCATTGCTGTGCAGAGGAGAAAGGACTGTTTCTGCTCAGAGTATCATCTGTCTTTTAGCTGTTATCAGAGAAAAGGTTCCCTCACAGTTTAAACCTTTTGGGCCTGTAAAATCTCTCTGTTCTCTTCCCTCCTGTTGGTTGCAAGACTCACCAAGATGCAGGCAAAAGAGACAAAAAGGGCTTTACCTTGTGGTTTTTCCCATGTCGGTACATCATCCAGTCCTCCCCATTGGTGCTGACCTCCAGCTTGTAGGTACGGACATAGTAGCCCTTCTGGGTTTCTCTCGAGATGGCACCCTGTGTGGCAATGGCTGTGAGCACAGTCAGGAAGTGGAGGTCCACCTTTTCAGGAAACAAAAGGGACAAGAGAGAGAGTGATGACAACCTGAGAGCCCAGGGTGACTAGTTAGCTCCTCCCTCTGTCTCTGAAAATTGAAAAGATGCAAATTCAGCCTGTCTCACTCTATCTGTGGATGCACAGATCAGCAGGCACAACCTCTCCAGGCTGACTACAGCAGGATAGGAACCATGGGATAAGAGTAACTAAGGATCTTGATGCCCATTCATATGGGACCACCACAAAGCCTTCTTCCTGCCTCAGACCAAGCAACAGGATCTGCACAGAAGCTCATGTCCATGAAAGCAGGACAGAGACTGACATCTTTCACAGAAAATAAAAGCATGATATCCAATTAGCGACTGCTGAAGCTCATGATTTTCCCTTGTTGGTTTTTTTTTTTTTTTTTTTTACAATGTGGGTTGAGAAAGGTCAGCAGAGCTAGCTTAGTTGCCCTGCCATGAATGAAGAATGAGATGTCTGCTAGAGGCAATGACATTCACCACCTCCTGCTCCTACTGCCCTTTAGCAAGCAGTGTGTCCCGGCAGTGTGACACAGTCAGCAGCCCTGTGCGGACAAACTGTGGCTCTAACCAGCTCGTAGGGAAAGCCTTTGCTCTGTCAGCCTACCACCTGATATTAGCCTGACCACACTCCCTGCATCACTGATGAGATAAATATTATTCTAGTTGTTATTCTGTGCACCTCCTGGAGACTTTGGTTCTCAGGCCAGTGGCAGAGTCAGTGGCCCTTGTAAGTGGTGGAGGTTTCTCAGTCTTTGTCAGTCTGCTGGAAAGTCCATCTAGGCTTTGGGCAGGAAGGAGAGGGGCAGCAGATTAAGTCAGTCCTTGTGCAGGCAAGCTAATGGGAGAGCCAGCCTCTAGCATTTAACAGAGGCACTGAAGCTCCCCTGCTGTTTGCTCCCCATGAGGCAGAGGCAATAAAAAATTCAACAAGCCTTATGGTCAAGGGTCAGTTTAACAGCGTTACACTCCATTTGGTGGGGAAAGTGGAATGGGGGAAGGAAAGTGTGCATACCTGGAGGTACTCTTTGTTGCTGTCTACATTGGGGGTCCAGCCATTGTCATCACTGTTGAGTCGGCTCTGTTGAGGGGTCCATCGCCCATCTGAGTAGGTGGAGGAGGCACTGATCTGCATGTTGGAGATCCTGCCAGACTCCATCCCCAGAGGCACATTGCACTGGAAGTCTAAAGCAGACACACACAGAGATCAGTTTACAGTCTCAGTACTTCACCCCCAAACGGAAGGCAGCCCTGAACTAGGCTCCCCAGCTAACCCTGAGCAAAACTGCCTGTCTGGAAAGATGAACAGATCTACACCATCTTGCGGGTTTAGTGTGCTCAGAGATGGCACTGAAAAATTAAAGATGGGCAGCTTTATGTTTGCATGGCCTTCTGAATATTAATACAGTTCAGATCTTTCTCCCTTTCTCTATCTCTTTCACTTTTGCTCAGTTTTGACACAATTCTGTCCCTTCCCTCCCTCCATCTCCACCAAAATGTCCCAACTCCCCTTGTCACAATGTTCCCATCTTCTTGAAAGCTGTAGGTGAAACAAGTACTGACGAGGTAAGGAATACAGACAGACACATCAGGAGGGTGCTTACGGCTGTGCTGCCAGCAGGAATGTCAAGGACTGGAATGGGTAGGTCTAAAGGTTTGTATGCATGTGAGAATATGGATGCATGTGTGTCTGTGTACATCTACATGTGCTATATGTGGTATCAGGCTCATAGGAATTAACCAGACAAGACTATGATAAAAACTCCACACTTTTAAGGCTTTAAAAGTCACAATTATCTCAATTTTATGGCACATCTCTTATATTTTATTGCTTCTGTCCTGTAAAAACAATAGCAAAGAAAACAGTGATTGAAAATACTGCATGGGCTCAAGTGTGCTGCTGCTGTAAACCAATGGTGTTCCACTGAACTGCCTGTGTTTTTCATGTAGCCATGTCAACCTTGGGTGGAAATGATGGACCAAGTTAAAATGTCGGTGGTATTACTAAAGTTTCAGTTTACGCTACCATAAATGAAAACAGGCATGGCCCTTTAACAGCTCTTGTGCTTGATTTCTCAAGCTTTGTGTTTAACATCTTATTCCCAAATCCTTTTAAAAACAGAATAGAAAAGGGATTAAAGAACAGATCAGCTGAGTATGGCAATGGGTAATGGTGAAGAGCTCGTGATTGTAACTCTCAAAGCCTCAGCAGAACATCCCTCACTCAATCACAGACCAAGAGCTCGTAACCCTACTGCCCCAGTGCTGCACAAGCCCTACTCTACCCTGTTCCCTATGATAGGCTCTCAGTGTTGGGTCAGGGACTACTTCTCTTTCTCTGGGACTGCGGGGTGTCCTGAAGGCTTCTTCTGTTGTTCACAGGTTCACTGTGAATAGATGTCAAGAATGGTAGCTCTGATACAAAAATACCGTTGGAAGCAAAGGCAACCTTTAGTCACTGCAAGTGTTATTGCAAAGAATCAAAATGCTCTTCATTCTCAAAACACACAGAGAAGGACACTTAATTCTTCACATCAAGTTACCTCCCTCATTAAGGGTTATAAACAAAATTTGGCTTGAAATTCTTAGAGCTTTAAGAGTTTTGTAATTAGACAGCCAAGACATTCCAATTTGTGGTTTGGGGCTGTGAATTTTTGGAAAACCAAAGATAGGGAGAGCCTAATTTCCCCTATGCTTTAATGAATCCACTGCACATGCTGGGCTGAAGTCTTACCCTAAATACTTTGTGCTCAGCACATACATGAAGAATTCTAACCCAAAAGGTATTGAGAAGACTTCACAAGCAAGTGAAAAATCGAAAGAAGGTCAGAAAGTAAGATTCTTACTGAAATCTCAATTCTGTCAGAAATAGTGACCACACCTAAGTGAAACTGCATTGCTGGTGGGGAACCAGTCCCTGGACACACTGCTGCCTACATGTGCCAAAAGAAAGATAGGGAAAACAGGTGGCACAACTAAATCATACACACATATTTCCACTTACTTTCTGGGACTTCCTGATGGATCAAGTAGTACTGAGCAGAGAAACCGTCCTTAGCCACTGCCAGGTCCGTGTGGAAGGTGAGAGAGAGGACACCGGTGGTTGAGCGGATGTCCGATGGCATCTTAGCACCACAATACCTGCCTATCAAGGGGCCGACTGCAAAAGAAAGAGCAGCAAAGGTAACGCCTACTTTCCCACTGGCCTACTGGATCACCAGCAGAAGGGCATTATTCAGGAGGGATGCCTTAGCAGGACCAATCAGGATAAAAGAAAGGCTTTGGGGATGGGCTATTTTTTACATCCACTAGCCAGGTGCCATGCAGCATGCCATACATAAATATCCACTGCAGCAGGCACTGCACTGCAATTGCTGGGAAATGCTCCAAAATGCTCTATTTCTCAGAGGCACAGGGTAGGGAGGTCCTCCCATCATTGCATGAACTCACTGCCCTCCCCTGAGGGAGGAACAGTGGTATCTTGGAGAGTTCCATGAGGCTTTTCAGATCAGTGGTTACAACAGAGCATAGTTGGGGGTTTAATGAATGCAGTCTTCTTCAAGCACCCTGTCTCCAAGCTGGCCACGGAGTGCCCTGATGGCAGGTTGCATGCTGCAGCCACCTTTGAGAATAGGCACTTTTGGTATTCAGACACAGACTACACAGCTCTGGAGCTTTGTGAAACACCAGGAAGGACTGAGGACAGCAGCACAGAACCCCATGGCTTACCCTGAGGGATGCCATCCCAGATGTCTAGCCAGTCATACTTGCAGTCTCCTTCCCCTGCCTGCAGTGGGTCATGCTCGAGGTCGAAAAGCAGAAAGTGAAGGAGGATTTCTGTCTTTGGCTTGGCTATGATGGTGAAGACACAGTCCAGGTTGTGCGGATACTTGTCAGGGAAACCCGGAGACTCAATAGTACCATTGGACGCAGTGAAGTTCCTGGAGCAGTCCTCAGAGCCTGTAGCAGCAGAAAAAACCCCAGAGCCTTAGCAACAATGCAGCTTTAATGCCAGCAATTTGACACTGTGGAAACCCCATTTTGAACTTAGCAGGGTTGTGTATTCACTTCTGAAAATGTCCTGTAGCTCAAGAACTATGTGAATTCCTGCAAGAAGCAAGAGGATGATTTTCAAATCTTTCCACAGGTAGGGAGACAAGGTCCATGAGGTCACCATAGTGGACAGCATGGTTCTAAATCCCCCAGAGACAGCTTTGTAAATGTAACCTGTACACCACTGCTGATCCTCCTGACAATTGCCTCAAAAACCAGGATTCACATGCATCCATAGCACCCTGGCACATGTCCTACGGTGATGGTGGTAGAAAGGGCAGCCACACTGAGCTGGTCTGGCTTCCTCAACTGGCTCTCTCCACTATAACCCAGCCAACAATGACCTCCTGGCAGACCTGTGTCTGCTGCTCCAGAGCCTATGGAGAGGCCAGCCAGCATACAGGGAGCTGCCGTATGCAGTCCCCACTGACACAGCTGCTATCCGCAGCCATGCAAGTAAAAGGCCACAGCAGTTCCAGGTCTGATGCAGAAGACTCTGTCTGGGGAGTGGGATGCCTGGGACACGGTAGAGAGAAGTAATGGGACAGCTTCTCCAGAAAGACTACATCCCTCCTGCAAACTCCACCCTTCTGGCATGGACATCTGTACCTCAGTTTCCTCTTGAGAAAATCAGGAGGCACAAATATTACCCTCTGAAAGTGCCTGGGAGAGGGTGCCAAGGTTAGCTGTAAACCCTCAGGAAGTGCACAGTTCGTCTGCCACCCCCCGAGACCCATGTGAGGGATGGGGGCCAGCTCCAGCATACATCCCCACAACGTGGCCACAGCAAGTGTGGGGGTAACAGGGGCCATGGCAAGCGGGTCTCCACTGAGAGCAGGAACAGAGCTCTCTTTTTCACAGAATGACCATCCGCACCAGAAATGCGAGTTATTTCTATCCTTAAGGAAGACCTTTGCGTGGTGAGGAGGGCAGACAATGTTGCCTCTTATTTATTGCTGACCTCAGCTCTGGCCTCGGCTGCAGCGGAACCAGCTCGGTGCCCCCTCTCAAACAGCCAAGGTGCCTCAGGGTGGCCAAGCAAAGGGGAATTTGTGGCATATTCATACCACGGTGACTTTGAAATCCTCTCACTGTGGACAATAGACAAGGGAAATCTGCAGCCTGGAGCTATCAGAGGGGAAAGGGGATGTTAAGAGGGGCTTCTGGCCACCGATGCAATCCAGCGTTAGCATTCACAAAGGTTTCTGTTTCACTTTTACTGGGACACTCTCCTTCTCCTCTATAAACCCTTCTGCTTCGGCTCTTCCAGTCAGCACAAGCCTTCCTGGGACTAATGGCAGACTTGTTATTCAATTCAGCATTAACCTCCAGGAGTTAGGCCAGCAGCCCGCACTAATAGCATGATCCCACACTGCATTATGCAGTGCCTGGCTGGAGAACTACTCAGGAGAGGCTCTTAATTGACTACCTAATGAAGCAGCCAGCTTTTCTGGTGTGAACCTGTAGGGTAAAACGCAAAGGCAAAAAATAAGGCCAAACACAAATCACAGCATAATGCCATGAACAGGGATAAGGGTGTACTTCGCTCCAAACAACTTAAAAGACAAACAGATAAATAGGGAAAATAACACAAGCTCTGAGCTAGGGAGAAAATCAAAGACTAAACCCAGAGTCAGGAACTATCCTCTAGAGACAGGAAAGAGAAGTAACTATGTCACCACATTAGACAAGTTTCCTCATGTGGGGCTCTTACCGGATTTGGCATCTTTGTCAACATTTTGGCTGATAGCAGCAAATGCAAAGATCATCTTTTTTATGAAGAAGCTACAGATAATCAATGGGATTTGTGCTGGCTGCGGCAGCAGGGCCAGCCTGAGAGAACACTTTGATGCCCAGCGCTAGAGAGCTCAGGTCAGCCTTAACAGACTCACAAAGGGAGCAGCAGGGAGGCTGGACGAGCTAGGGCAGGCGGCTCTTTTGTCAGCCCACAGACCGCTGACTGATACCCATCAGGGCATTCCAAGACTGGTATGCGGTTGTTTGTATGCAGATTGCTCCTATCTCACACTGTGATAAGGGAAATTTAGCACAAGGTGTTGAAATAAACGTTGGATTGAAAAGAGTTGGTTTTTTAGGTCACCTTTAAGAAGAAATCTGCAGCCACTGCTGCCTTTACTGATGTGGACAATGACAACCTGATGACCTTTAAACTGGTGACACTTGTTACTTTCACTGACAGCTCAGACACAAACTTGGCCCATGACTGCCTGCCTGCCAACAAAAGGCAGGGTTTGTTTGTACTTCGGTAGCCCTGCAGCCAGCACTACCCACTGTCCACTCTGTGAGCCCCGGCAGGGACAGGGGGCTGGGCAGATGTAGGCTGGGAGTGCTCCCTCATCACAGGCTCACCCATACTCCTGTTCCAAAATCTGCTTTGCCAGGCTGCATTTCATGGGCTGTGGCTGGAGGAAAGTGCTGAGGGCACTACTACTGGGACCTGTATTGAGGGACACAAACTCAGCTCCAGCCTCCATCCACCTCAGCCAGCTGCACCATCCCACATTTCCCCGTGCCCTGACTCAGGTCAGGCACAACCCAACACAGTCTGCTATGTTACACAGGGGGCATGCACAGGGAGCAAGAGACAAGGAGGGGCTGAGGTGGATCACAGCCGGTACACAGGTACTCTTTGCCATTCTCTGTGCTGGCAACTGGCCTTAGCAAACCCAGAGTGTTGGCTGAACCACTAAGCTCTTTCAGGACTAATCTGCATCCTAACCATCAACTAACAGCACTGGTGAGCTGTTTGCAAAACAACTCAATGGTCATTTATGCAGTCCAGGCAATCACCAGCAACAGCACTTTCCTCATCCATCTGAACCTTCCCACACTTCCTGTCCCTATCATTTCACAATGAATTTAGGAAGTCTCATTTTCTTGCAGCAAAGTCTCCACATCCACATCTGCCTGTGGCCAGGTTGTGGGCTGTCTGCACACCTCTGCCTCCTGCACAGCTGGGCCAGGGCCTCTGGACACTGGTGTCTGTGCTCCCCATCTTTTCTTTAAAAAGGCTGGATAAGGAGTCCTGTTATGCTCCTTTATGGTTCTTCACTAGTCGTGGACCTTTTTTTCATGCTGGATGCAATGACATGAAATCCACGTGCATGTTTTTTTCCAACACACCACCAAAGGAATGAGGACACAGGGCAGACACCTGCCTCCCCACGTGAAACACACTCATGTTCCCTCAGCAGGCAGGCACGTCTCCCTTGTGTGCACAGAGAGAGGGTTTCATTTTCTCAAGCCTCCTTCTTCTCAGACACAAAAATTCTGGCAAATATTTTAATAGAAACACTATTAAAAGGCCTTTGAGCAGCTTTTCCTTTCCTCAATAATAGTTTGGTACTAAACAGAATTATGAATAGTTTCTCTTGTATCAGCCTGCAAAGGCACTGCCTCAGACCTTGACAGCACTACTGATAGCAATCACTCGAAAACCAGAGCTCCCCAGTTACAAACCCCACTTCCAGGGAGAGAAAACACAGTGTCATTGATCAACCCTGAATTGCAACTCCACAGGAGGGGGAGCTCCATGCACTTCTAACACAGGGACAACCCCCTTTTAGCCCTAACAAGCTCCACACATACCAGGGAGAAAAGATATATGTTTCTAGTCCTTGAATACAAGAGAACACTTTAAGGAGGAATCCTGCTTTTATGGACACACTGTGATCCAAAAATGCACTGTCATGTGCCACTAACAGTTTTACCTTCTTGGAAATGTGATGCACAGACTTGCTTAAATCAAAAAAAAAAAGACCTTTATCTCTGGAAAACATACTAGAAATCACATTTAAAAGGTGGTCAAAGACATTTCCTTGTGAAGATAACTGTGACAAACAGCCTAGGAGACAGACACTGACTCAGACACTTACCTGTCTTGTAAATCTCATAGCGCAGAGAGAAGCCGGCACCTTGCCGTGCGTAGTCTGAGGTGAACTTGATATAGAGAGAGGGGCCAGAAGAGATGATGGTAGGAGGTGCTATGTTCCCACAGTGCTTGCCAAGCAGGTCTGCTGCTTCACTGTCCCCATCTCGGATCTCGATGTAGTCATACCTGCGGAGGCAGGTGAAATGGCAGTGAAACCATCTGCCAGGGAGATGCTTCAGGATGCCGGGAACACAAAAAAAACACTTCTTGATATCTGCATATTTCACAGAACATCTTCCAGATAGGTACCTGGGACTCCTTTATTCACATCACACCACAGCCCCCCAGGACATTTTTTCTCTTTTGTCTGGCTATGTTTAGGTCCCTTCCACTGTCGCAATTCACATCATTTATTGCACACATTCACTTCAACTTCAGAACCAATATGCAAAATTCAGGACAATTTACCTCCACATTAACAAAACTCCTTTGGCATGGGAGAAGCTCAGACACAACTCTCCTGGGGATGCTGTCCTCTCTCCTAAACTGCCATTGTGTTATTTGGCACAGCTCACTTTATTCCAGTATCCATGTGGGATACTGCAAGCATGCACCAAGCATTATTAAACTGTCAATGTTCAATTCATGTGAGCAGGTAGCTACTCTGTCCCCTGACATCACATTGGTCCTTTAACAAGCATGGCCAATACACTCACTTAGCACTCGGACAGTAATATTAATCCTTTTCTATTAAGTGCTAACAAAGATTTTCTGTGGATGAGAAGTGCTGCATAAGAGCTGGGTAACCACACTCACTACTGCTGATCCTTGTACACATATAACTGCAACCTGCCTTTGCTAAACCCTACTTGGAAATGTTCCACCTGCCCACTGGCATGGTTCCTGGATATCTGACTGGTTTGGGGGAGGAAGATGTAGGGTTAGAAGAATTGCCTCCTGGCGCAGAAACAAAAGTTTGTTGCAAAGTCTGTCTGGAAGATGAAACAGATTCCTTCATTTTTTTAGGCCATGACTAGGCAAGGTAGTAGTATCAGGCTCTGTGTGGTGTGAAGAAACAAACAGCTTTTATGTGTACATCTTGTTCTTCAGCTGCTTTCTTACACCCACATTCTACTGCTCCTCTCCTCCTCCTCTGGCCAGCATGCTGCTACTTACAGAAACTGCCCACCTCTTTGACTGTTTATTTGCTTTGTATCAACCTGTTTGAACAACATGCTACAGCTCTTCTCATGGGGCCAGGGAGGGAAAAAACATTCCCAGACTGCCAGGAATCTGCCTTTCTTCTTTGTCACAAGATCTTCTGTTTGGGAATGGAGAGTTGAAAGGAGAAGTAGCTTGGTGGATACAGAATGATCCTCATGTGACTCATTCCTGTTCTGCAAAGCACATATCGGCAAGCAACAACGTCAAAACAAACTTACAGGGACGTAGTGTGCTCCTCCACAAAGAAAGATGGCCTGGATGGCTTTGGTTTCACTCCTTTCTGGGACTAAAACAGGCTGAGAGCCAGAAGCAAAATGCCTGCAGATAAAATCCTGTCTACACTGGACCAAGCACTCAACTAGCTGCAATCACCCAGCCTTTAACTTCATCAGAGACCCAATTGGCTTGACCAAGGTGAAATCCAAGCAGTCTTGGCAAGGGGCACTCGAACAGGAAGAGCATTTGGCTTAGCTGGTGTGTGGACACACAGCAATGCAAATGAAGATCTGCCCGCTCTGCGCTCTCCTCAGCTCTGCCTAGCTCCCTATCACCTCGTGACCCCTGACACCATTCAGCAGCACTCGGCGTGACCCCACTAACGTCCATCATGTGCAGCTTGATGCCACCATCTCCCTAGGGAGGAGGAACATAGAGGGCAGTGTTAGTGCTTCTTCTAAGTAGATTTTTTTTTCCTTCTTGTTTGTCTATTTGTTCAAAGTACTACTGAACACAGAGTAGGGACATTTTGTTCTCTAAATAACTACTTGCTTTCAGCATGCTTGCAGCTCTTCCACATCGGAAGTACAAATCTGTGCCGCAGGACTACTGGCTACTAGTGAAATTGTGAATATGTGGCAAAAAATTAATTTGGCAAAACATGAATGTTGGCAAAACATAGTTAATGGAGTGGATTGTAAAAGCTGCCATTTGCATGGCACAGGCAGAGGTTAGCTGCATCCCAGGGAGTCACATCTGTTTGTGTCCTCGTGGGGTTGTAATGTGCCAATACAGTACATGGCTTCAACTACTTGACTGTAATGATGACAGCTTCTGTTGTAGCCAGCACATCAAACATCCTAGCACTATCCACATGCTTCCTCGAGACACCCAGTGCTGTAGGAGTCCTGCAATTTCAGAAGCAAGTTTTGGACCAAGAAATATTTGCTTATTGAATGGGTGAATGACTTCCAATGATATATACAAATTGGGAATATTGCAATCTGCTCATGGGCAATCTGCAAATGGAAAATTAAAGAATGAATCTAGGAAATAAATCATTAGGAAATATTTGCCTCTCTGAATTAAATCCTGTTTGGCTTCATTCAAGCATCTAACTGAGCTTTCTCATACTGAAACTAATCCTTAATAAATCAAATGTTAAAAACAGCTGAAAAAAAAGCCCTCAAGAGAAGGTCAGGGAATAATTTTTGCCAAATGTAAAATAAATAGAAATGCATAAGACTTTTCTTCCCTAGTTAAAAAATATTGGTCGAAGTCCTCTGCTCCTCATGAGGCAAAACTCTTTTTCTTCAGGTCATATAAACAGGGTGCAAACTGGGGAAGTATTATGCTTGCGAAATAGTTCCTGCCCAGATGAACACCTACTTCCTTTCCATGATAGCAAATAAGCTTTAGGTTTTCAAAATGAAACACTGAAGGCATCCTGTCCAAACTGTTAAACTTCCAAAATTCAGCAAGAATGCCAGCTAATTCCCACCACAGATTCTTTTGGTATCATGTGCTTCAGACATATCCATGCCTTAGCCCTCTATCAAACAAACTGATAAACCCCACTCTCCTCATGCTGGTTCACTGAACATGTTACAATCTAGTTTGGCCAAACCTTTGCTCCTTTTAAGCATGGTTTCCGGAGTTTCATCTTTCCATGTGAAGAAGACAAAAAAAAAATTGGAAAGAAGAAAACCCAACCCTGTGGATGCTTTCTATTCTAACCATTTAATTTTGAGATAATTACAGACCAGGGCACAGCTGGGTGGGACACATTTATGCCGCAACGGCATCCAGACTGTATCGCACAGTGCCCAGCATTTGCATTTCACCCATATAACCAAATCCTTTGTTTCAGTTAACATGCACCAACATCCTTGTGGCCTGGCCTCTCTGGCATTACCTTCATTGGGTAAGCTACCACCTCCAAGCACATTTTGTGGCCATTTCTCTGCACCTAACCATTGCTCCAATGAGTCAAGCATAAACATGTGAGGGCAAGACTGGGTAAGTGTAATCAATGGATTAACCAACACTTCTTTTGCAGGGAAGGTGACCACAGTTGGCTGCTCCTCCAGTGGCAGGATATTCTCAGCTGCCACTTGAGTGGGAAGGCCAGTGAGTTGGTTTGAAACCACTTCAAACAGCTTTTCACCAGAGAGCTTTGAGGAAAGGAGGCAAGGCTGAAGTGCTTTTAACTGCCCAGACAATGGGGGTTGAGAAAGAAGGGAAATACATAGCTTAGATGCTCTTCTTGGAGCTGTTTAACAGAATTAAACAGAAAATGTACAATGCTTACAAATACTGCTGTGTTCTTATTACAGATTTTTAGTAGAAAGTGCTTTGCTGATGCTTAGAGAGCTTTTATAAACTAATTATAAAGCACTTCTAAAGCCTGTATTACTCATGCTTGTTTGCTTGCTTTTTCCACCAGTCAACCTCTCTGCTTCCCTGTCTTTCCTTTCTATTTTGCCTAATTCACTTTGCTGCTGGCTCTGCAAATGAGGTACAACAAAGGCAAACAAGTCCCAGTAGTAGGGATTATGAGAGGACCTTCACCTTTTCAGTCCTTTTCTGTTGTGAAATAACTAATCTGCTCTCTGGTCATTGAGCTGGGTTCCATGATCCTCTGGGGCCAGCACAGACCTCCCGGGTGCTCACTCAGGCACCACTGAATTCCAGAAACACTACAATCCACCCATGGAACAGCACCAGAAAGCCTGAGCCATTCCTCTGGGTGCTCCTTTTCTGAGGGACACACTCAGAATAGAGCAGTTTTGTCACTCATACTGCTCTACATATAGTGAACAAACCTCAGTTGCCTCTCAGCTCCAGGTCCTAAGAGATGCTGAGTCCTTCCCCACTGAAACATGCTTCAAGGGCATTACAGGGACATTAGCTTAGGATGGGGAGAAAGACAAACAAATTATTTATGTGTTCACAGTCATGTTGTGAGTCCTCCCATTACATAAACTTTTGCAAGCCTTGCTTCAAAGCCTGAGGAAGGCTGGCTCCCCAGGCCAAGCTCTGACCTAGCAGGCAGCTTTCTCAGTCTCCCCAGAGTTATGATCTGAAGTAGGTGAGGATCTGCACTCAGCCCAGTTTCCAGTGCTTGCCAGAACTGGAGAGAGTTGCAAGGCTCTAACCTGAACTCCCCAATGTTTAATTTGAAGCTATTATTTATAGGTGTTTCCATGGGGCTCATGACTGCAGCTGGCAAACAGTAATGATGAGATCCTCATGAGAATCTGGGAGGTAGGAAGGCAGAGAGTATCAGCGTCTGGCCAAAGGTCACACAGGAAGTTTGCAGCATAACCAAGAATAGAAGCCATAGAGGACAGATTATGTTGTATGGAGAAGTCTTGCCTAGATAGATAAAGAGACAAATAGGTACTGACTGCATGCCAACACAACCTCAAATTTGGGAATGCCCAGTGCTGACTTGAGCCTTCAAGACCCCTGATCTACTTGAACCATATGTCTCTGTGTCTTGAATGCATTTGCTGGGTTCAGGAAGAGAAACTGCAGTCTAGTGAAATTTGGCAGGCATTAATACTCTGCAGGTAGCTGGTGAAGGCCTGTGCTTAGCCACAATGGCAGACAGTAAATCCAGTTGTTCCCCCCTGGGAAAGGTGGCAAGTGGTTGGTTTCTCAGAAATTGTTATTAAAAAGCATAAGAACAGGCAGTTTCTTAAAAACTAAATAGCAGTTGCAGTATAGAGATAGTTAAGAAATGGTGAATCAGCATCTCTGTGCTTGTTTTGCAATCAAAGGGTGGCTAGAATTAATGTCATTACATGCTAGCTGGCTCAGTCGATTTTTCTGTCACCACCCATTCTCATGCTCTTTTGTATGCCACCTTCAAACCAGATCCTTATTTCATGGGTGGTTACATTATGAAAGACAAGAAAACTTTTCTGTGATGTTTACACAATCTTGAGCAACTGCAGGACATACCCTTCAAAGGTTAAATTGTTCCAGAAGCTATTGAGGACTTTTAAATGATATTTTTTTCTATAGTCATGATAGCAGAGGCAAGCACCACTGTTATCTGATGAAACAAGAGCAATGAAGTTTGATCTTAGCTGCCAGCCCTTAATCAGGGTAATTAATTATAAATACAGCAGATGAATTGGATTCTCCTTTGACTTGAACTGGTTTTACACATGTGTAACTCATCATTTTAAGGGTAATCACTCCTAATTTATCTTGTGAGAAGAGAATCAGTCCTCATAGACACAGATCCTGTTATAGATTTGTGCATAGACCTAAAAAGCCTGTATCACATTTAGCTTTAGCCAACTAAATGTCCTGTGCTGTCAGGGGAAGCAGACTTCTGACACCCAGCTTGGGATGGGATTAATCATTCTTCTGCACTGACAACAAAGGTACTTTAAATCACTTTCAGTGACTGGACCTGGACTTTGGGTGGCTGAACATTGGAGAGATGAATCAGGTCTGTCTGCTGCTTTTGGGGCCATTTTTGCCCATGCTGAGGCAAAAGATGTTCACAGAGCTTGCCCTTGTTTTGCTCTGATGGAAATAAATGTCCCTGGCAACAACAGAGAGAAATAGGCTATAATTACTCTGAATCTGAAGGGATTTCACTGGATTTCAGTGACTAAAATGACAAAAATCCAATGGCAACAGAAGGAGAGCCGGGCTGGGGGTGGAGGCAGGGGTGATAGCACAGGCATAATCACTTAGGATTTCTCAGAAGTTTGTTTTGAATTTGTTGCATCCAATTACTTGTGTAATCACAGTACTGTGGGGGGTTGTAATCATTCTACTGTACTTTGGATTGTTTTCTTATCATCTCAAAAAATCTGACCAGAATTTCTGAGAAATGAAAAAAATTCAGTCAAAGAGAAAGGGAAAAATTATAAAAGGAAAAAGGTAAAAGAAAGAGAGAGAGAAAACAAGCCTATCAGATTGGAAAATGTCTTCAAAAATACCTTGAAGACAAAAAAATGAAAACTAGTCTCTATTTATACTCTTTGGGTTGTTGTTTTCACCCCCTTACAAACACCATTGATCTGAAGAGTCTTTCAGCAGTTACTGCTAACTTAAGCAGGAGGAAAAAAGTAACCAAAATACATCTTGCTAAGGGAGGAATAACACATAGCTGTAAACTGCTCAAGTGTCAAGTTCTGATTCAGGAGGGAATTTCAGCTCCTAGCATGCTGCTGCCCTCCCCTGAGACAGGAGAGCAAAGGCTCCCCCGTGCTTTGCCGTTCATCCCCGGGCTGCCTTCTTCAAGCTGTGTTGCCAGATAGTTGTGGAAAGGCATGTTGGAGTAGAGAAGTGTTCTCATCTGGGGCACGTCTGGAAAACTGTTTGTTATATAAGAAAATGAGATGTGCTAATGTGCACTTCAGGGGGTTTCTTCAGGCTGTTGTTCAGGAGTTACACATGGCTGTTTAATTTTATTTCTGTCTCCAAAACCATCTCTATAAATTCCTCACCCATCTATCTTTAGCTACTGGGACCTTTTGTTGCAGGATGTCTTTGGTATTCTTTGGGGGGAAGAAAATCATGGTGAAATTTGGAATAAAATATATAAAGCATGTTAAGAATAAGCCCCCTTTCCATGGCATTCCGCCTTCTGTTGCTGCTCAAAAGGAACTGAAGAAACTCACAACGCTTTCATACCCCAAAATGCAGGACACTTGAGAAAATGCATTTGCACTTTTCTCCTTCTGCTACAATCCATCTGTGGAAAAAATTAGACTTTGGTTTCTATGTCATTTTACTGTCACCACTCACAGGCACTTGATCACTAACAGAAAGAAAAAAATGTATATAATAAACAATAACAACCACAAAAGGAAAATTTACTGCCGAAAAGCAGCAGAGCAGGCAGAAGGCAGGGGCAAATGCTCACTTTGCTCGCTTTGCAGGGGGAGAACAAATTTCCCTCTTCTGATGGTACCCACTGCCTGACAGGCGAGGTAGTGGGTGGAGATGAGCTCGGGCCAGGCTGGTCCTAGTGGCTGAAGGCCTGGGATGCTGATGAGGATTGCCAACCCTGTTCCCAGAGGAGTGAGTTATCACTGTGATATCCCATCACACCTCGCTGGCGCAGTATCAGTCATGGCCTTAGACACAACATGCAGTGAAGAACCAAACAAAAGTGATAGCAGAACCTGGGATCAGATGGGAGCTTTGTAGCTGGGCTTTCCAGTATCACTCATTTGCACTGGCTTTTTTTCAACACAAAACTGAAATAAACACCTCGTTAAGCACCAATTGTATAAAGGAGGTTGTAAGAACAGAGCCCTGACCAGCCCACCCTCACTCTCCTGCCTGTCTACATCCCTCATTAATGATGGATGGTCACCCTGCGACTAGCTCTCCACGGGATGGCTTTCTGACCCCACATTTTCTCAGACACAGCCCAGCTCCTGCATTAACTGATGCACAAGTAAGTAAAGCTTTCCTGCCAGAACTGGCATTTCCACAACTTGACCTTGCCAGCTTGTAGTAAGAGGGGGTTCTGGGCAAACATCACACCAAATCTGCTGATCCCTCCTTGAATCCTGCATAGCTAGCACAGCACCTCCTACCCTCTTCTCCCCTCAAAATATGGGCACTTGCAGCTCAACAGCCATCTGGACTGAGCAGCACAGAGGGTCTATGCACAATCAATGCCTGGATAAGGGTGAGTCATGTGCCATGCACGTGCCACACCTTGCTGTGCATTCGCAGCAGTAGTGACCTCCCACACAGTTCTCAAGAGGCAACAATGTCTATCTGAGGGTGTGGAAGGAATAGCCACTGACAAGGAGTAGTTGGTACCCCTGAGTTGAGCTCAGCCCTGCCTGGGACAGCATGTCAGAGGGGCAGCTACATCAAGATGGAAGAGGGAGACAGAGATAAGGGAGTGGCATGCTGCATGAAGCTGGTTGGTACCTTTCTCCTTAATGTGCTCTGAGAACAGGGTAATAGGATTATCCCTGTTTCTCCCATAAACAAGGGCCCTGCCGTTGCTTCATTCGGAAAGATCTTCTTTCAAGCAACCCTTTGTGTCACCCTCCCGTTCAGCCATGGCAGTGCATCTGCTTTGTCCTGCCAGCTCAGCCATGGATTGTTTACAAGCCTCTCTCACCCTTCCAGGCTGTGGTTCAGCTCCATTGACACCGCAGGCAACAGACTCCTCTCTCGGTGTGTGATGAATCAATTACTTCCTCTGACACTCTATTACTATAGCCCTTACAACTCCAGATTGCAGATGAAAAGACAGGCTGAGAAGGGGGACAGGGAAGGGGAGAGGTCTCCTGAGGTCTCCTTCAATAGAGTTGTTGGACATCTGAAGAAATCCCCATCTGCCATATTTAAAGACACAGAGAGATGTTTTGCTGCTGAATGGCAGAAAAATCAGAGGGTTTTCACAAAAGAAAACCTAAGAAATCAAATGGGTCAGAAAACTTCCACAAGATGCAGTGAGCATAGATCAATGGTGAGTCAGTCCCCTCTGCTGATGGAGATCCCAGACCTCGTTCCTGCTCATGGTTATCAGCCAAATATCAGTATTACCAAAGAGACAGTCGTTACACCTTCCCTTTTCACGGCAAAATAACAATGTAAATGAAACCTAACACCAACACTCACAAAAGAGGAAGGAAGCTGAGCACATGCCTCAAACTTTCCTGCTGCTGGTGGATGGGGAAGAGCCTTACTCCTTTTTAGACATCCATCAACAACCTCAGGTCTAAAGGTTCCCTAGAGGTTTCTAATGCATTGAGCACTTCCCATGCAAACACCCTGCGTGCAGCACGGCACGACCTCGGCATGGGGCTGAGTACAGAGGCTCTCCCACCACCAGTGGGCGAGTGCTGCCTGTCTCAGGAAATGGGAATTCCACCTCAAAAAATGAGGGGCGTGCCCTTCCTCACATCGATCACAGCGTCTTCTGGGCCGCTGCAAGAAGTGACATTTGGGGCAGCCACAGCAAACATGGAACATCCACCCTGCCAGTTTCTGTGCCACTTGTAACAGGACGAAGTCTTCAGCATAGGATTTCTGCTGTCAGACCCCACTGCTTCGGGCTCTACTTCTAGGAATTCATAAAACAATAGTATGTCCATGCCTGACCCAGTGTTACTTTAAAATCACACCATACAACTGTAATGTGATTGCTCAGCAATGGTGTATGTAGATCCCAAGAATTCCTTGGGATTCAGAGTTGGGGGGGTGGGGGCAGGGGGAAGAGACAACACCAACAAAACCTATTCACTCTTTCTAATGATCTACTGATCTAATCACTAAGCCAGCATAAGGAAGGCTTTCTATGATGTGTTTGAACAGATATATCAAAGACAGTTGCTTAAAGCATCTTAGCTGTGATTAGTGGACCATGACTGCTATTAACTTATAAGGAATTCCAGGATCACCAGGCTGTGGTTTGTAACATATTATTACATTGCTATTCAACGGTGGCATGCAGCCGCTTGATTTAAAGAAAACAGAAAACTAACCTCACCCAATTCCTTCAAATATGTTCTATGCTGAGCTCTGGCCAAAAGCAAACATAAATTTTTTCTGATTTTCTGTCTGCTCTTTACAGTCTGTTCTTTTTATTTTGCATTCATATTTAATTTCAGAATTCACACCCAGCCAGAAAAGGCTGGGAACAAACCAGTCGCTGTCTGCGGCACTCTGACCTGCTCCTGTGTGATGCTGCAGCAGCCTTTGGAGAGGAGTGTACATTACATTGTTACTACCTAGATTGGATGCCCAGATGCTCAGGTCTTCTTTACAAGGCAGGGAATTTTAAGTGATTCATCAGTGCAGGAACAGTAAATCAATAGCAGGGAAGAGGAAGAACCCAAATCTCACAACTCCCAGCCAGACCTTATATTTGCTGGTGAGTCTGTCACTCCCATTACAGCCTGACAATAGGGATGATATCCATTTAGCTAAGGCAAACAGTTATTCATTAAAAGACTATGCTAGTTCCTACATAAATCAATGTAAAACCTCACAATGCTTTTACTAGGCTTTGCATCTGGTCCTCAACAAAAAAGGGATTTTTGTTTAATATCATTCTGGCACTCTCATTACATTCACTAAACCTTCTAACTCCTGCATCCTGACAGCAAGCCCATGACATGGAAGAGCACTGCTGACCCCACTGTGTAACACAAAAAAGTGACCAAGACTCATATCCCCACAGACATTTATTTACTCAGGCACCTCAGCCCCACTTGTCTGGGATAAGCCTCTTTGAATGTTGTTGCCTGGTGTCACACAGTGGGCAGGAGCACTGTTGCAGAGATACTCAAGAGCCGCAGGCTCTGCTGAAAGCACAAGCAGCTCAACACTGTGGTTATCAGGCCATTTCAGTGGGATTTTCTACTGCTATCCTATGGCATCAGTGCTAAGTGGGATCAGCAAAGATGCAAGGGGCTTAGAGCTGGAGTGTGGCTTACAGTGCTTGCTTACAAGAGGCAGGTTTCTGAGATTTTCAGCTGGATTCTAAACCCACTTAGTGAGGAGTCACCATAGCCAGCCCTGTGCTTGCTCCCTCACCAGGTACTGTGGGGTCCTGTTCCATCCCTTGCTGGACAGACTTGACTAAGAAATGAGTACACAACTGCCACCACCTCCTCCTCAACAGCAGGAAGGAGGGGAAGAGGTCTCTATCTCTAATGCTATTGTTCCCGTGTCACCAGCTGGCCCTCAATTTATTATCCTGCCAACAGGAAACAAGGTGCAGTAAGAGATCTGACTCCTATGCACCGGATATTAGTGAGTTGGTGAGACATAGGAGACCCCACGAGATTGTATTTGGGGCCACCACTTTCTGCCTGGACTTGATCTGTCCCTCCAGGGAGAGGCACAGGAGCACAGAGAAGCACAGCCACAGAGCAATCAGACATTGGCAGCAGAGAAGAGATGTGAACAACCTTGAGCTGTTAACTCATGTGGCTGGACTAATGTTGTCACAGCTAACCCATTCATTGATGTTTCATTTCGGAAAGTGGGCTGGACTTGCAGGAATTATGAACCATATAGTGGATGCTGGATGAAGTTAAAAAACTGTAGAAGCTCATTTGAAGACAAGTTGAGCTGCAGTGTCATGTTACCCAGACTGAATTATTTCCTGTAGGTTAGAAATGTTGCTTCTGGCTACCCATGCCACAAATGCATGAACAAGCAAATGTTTTCCTTAGCATCTCATCTTTGAATTCCCCTCTTTGCAAAGTTAAAGCATAACATCCCCAGTGCTGCAGGAGATGCAGTCACTTCCCCTTGCATCCTAGCGAAGAAACCCCCAGAGCCCTGGCATTCCGTAGTTCTCCAAATGTATTTCTCTTTTATAATTATTTTCCCAATCTCAAGACAAACGGCATTGTTTCTAAAATGTTTACTAATAAGCTAATTATGCATATTTTTCAAAGCATTTGCTAATTAGCTGTCCATAATCGCTGCCTTGTCTACTCTTAACCTTCATGATAGAAGGTTGGCTTCTCGCAATATTATGCTCTTGTTTGAAGGAGATGGCAAGAGAGGCAATCTGAATGATGCAGCCACCAGCTGCCTGCCTGTCTGTGGGCAGTGTTTCTGGATGCAGCTCTCCCCAACACCTGAGCATGGAATTTGGGCCAGTATCTCTGCTGCTCTCTAGGAAGGATATAGAGTTGTTTTGTTCCAGTGCCCAGCTTCCTGGAAGCTCAGGAGATGGCCATGCTGCCATAAGAGGCCTTCAGTGGCTAGCTGAACCAATTTTCATGCTTTGTACTGTGGCATAGGAACACCAGCATGTTGCTGCCAATGTCCCCTGGCAGGCAGTGCTCTGCAAGATTGCTAGGAGCATGGTGTCTCCCCTTGCCAAATCTTGGTTCCCTCCGCCCTTCAGGCTGGGAGCAGGGGTATCTCCTGCCATGCTTGCCCTGTATCCAGCACACACCAGGATGCTGAACTTGGTTCAACTCTCTTGGCACCACTGTGGCACTTACAAGGTCACAGTGACAACTGAATAAATTTCCTCAGTACAGTTGCCCCCGTTCCTGTTTCTGGAAGTCCTCAGGGCTTGAGAGTGGGAGCCAAAGTCAGGAGGAAGAGCCTGACTGCAGCCCTGCACTGTTTCCAATTTGCCATCTCCTGCCTGTTTTGGGAGTTCCTGGCCCCCATCTCCGTAAACCTTTGCCAGCATTTGGCATATGCCACCAGAGGGGGCTGCGAGTCACGGCAGCGGTCCCCCAAATCCTTCCCAGACAGCGATCCCACCGACTACAACCCAGTTGCAGCATGTTTTGGAAATGGCTACAGAAAAATGTGCTGTCACGGTCTGATTATCAGTCAGGCTTTTTTTAAAACAACATCTTCTCTGGAGCAGATATTGTGACTCAGTTGAAGTTATGACTCTGTTCAAAGAGGAAGCACGAGTGCATCTACTGCTTCCTGAAGGGAGTGTGGCTCTGCTGCAAGTGTACAGAAATGTCCCAACACTGTACATTCTACAGCAGTATGGCCCAGCCTGATCCTCTGGCAGAGTCAACTGATTGTGGCTGGGACTGGCAGAGTCAGTAGCCAGTCTCAGGAGGGAAATTTTAGTGGTCCGAAGAAAAGACCAGCAGCAGGCATGTGGCACAAGTGGAAAAGGTGGTTGGCCATAAATGCAATGATTCACTCATAGCTGAGGTTTCTGACTTGGATTTTCCAAACAAGCAGTGCAGACAGAACAGCAATTAAGAAAGAGGGGACAACTCAGCTATATGACTGTACAAACTCAGGGACAGCCATCCCTGCTGCACACGTATTGCAAATGGTTCAGGCCACTCCTGGGATCACAAATAAACCCTGGCATGCACAAGGCTGCCCAGCTACCACCATGCCACATGGGAAGAGGAAACATTTCACCACAGCAGCAGCATGCTCTTTTATACTGATGCCACTTCCCTGTTCACTGGACACATACTGAAGACACAGGGCTGCACTACCCAAGCAACAGCTGCACTCACAGCACAGAGAGGAAGAAACAGTGAACAGACAGGTTAATATGACTATTTCCGAATAGATCGGCAGATCTTTTAATGGAGAATCAAACTTCCCTTTTGGCTCTGTCATTAATGCTGTAGCCCCACAGCTGCAGGACAGCACAGACAATGGCCTGGGTCCTGTATTCCCTGTCACAGAATGCCCACCCTTCCTGCAGAGGAATCCCTGCTAGTGTACAACAGCCACAACAGCAGGAGGAGGCCAATTTTCTTAACTTAGTGGGCTCCCAAAGCAAGACTCTTCCTCAGAGCACAAAGAGAGAGAGAGAAAGAGAGAGAGAGAATGAGAGATGGTCTAGGCTTCAATTATACCAAATTGCTTCTTTCATATGATGGTGGTGGTGGAGTACAGTTACTTCTTAATGGAGCTGGACACAGCTGAAAAATAAAAGCCCAGATGTTCCTCTAGAAAACAATAGCAACAAGCAGCACAGAGCAGCCACCACCCCTGGATGCCACCTTGGGCACCCATCCCAGGCTAATTCTTCCTCTAGGCTGCCGAAGCTGCTCTCTGCAGCCAGCTTTTGCTCTGGCATCCAGGCAGCACCAGGTACACAGGCCCCTTCCGGCCAGCTGCTGGCTGAGGGGAAATTACTGACCTTTCCCCAGGGTGCCTGGCACTGTACAAAACACAGGAGGAAATGCCTCCTGTCCCAAAGGGAAATCTGAAGCAGATACAGAGAAAGCCAAAAGGGACACAGTAAAACTAAGAAGACTTTCGCAGATATTTTTGTAGGCTTTTGAATGGGTTTTAGGAATGTAAATGTTATGTTTTATGTGGGAAGAAATTTTAGCCTAATAAGGTAAAATGAAATGTTGAAAGAAGAAGCAACAGAGGAAAGGGTTATAGTGTTTACCTCTGGCAGCTGGAAGCACAGACTGGCTCCACTGCTGCACTGATAGCTGCCAGGTAGCAACACCAGAGCAGGGGAACATTGTCTACCCATAGTCTGAGTGTCACAATGGAGTTCATCAGCCTGTCACCTTTGTGTGAATGTGCTCTATATTAATGATGAGATGTCAAAAGGAGGGCCCTGCCCTGAAACCATGTTTTTCCTGCTGAGCTGTTTCTGCTAAGGTTCCCAGCTGCAGCTGCAATGAGGTCTTGGCTTCTTCATAAAAAATCCTCTGACGCTCAGATGAGATTTATTACTAGATGGTGACCTGAAAGTACTGCTTAAGGCTCAAGCATTACACAGTGTTAATAATTGTCTCCTTCTAGTAGGTCACTTAAGAAAAGTCTCCCTCTTATCCATTTTTTTCAGGCCGTGTTTATCAGGCACTCTTTTCATTGTTTTGTTATGCTTCCTATTAAGCATTGTCCATGAGGCTCTTTCAAACCCACTCTTATGCAGTGCTCACTCACGGGAGCAGGCACTCTTGAGACAGCTTGGCTCTCAGCTCACAGCTGTGCCCAACAGAATCTCAAGGGCACAATGCATAAATTCTGCTTCAATAAAGGCTCCCTTGTGCACGTATGTGCAGAAAGGGAAAGGATGAGACCATATAGCAGCCACTCAGGAGATTGCCACAGTAAAGTAGAAAACAGCAAAGGGACAACATTTCCAGTCAGGCATACACCACCTGCAGCTTTGGGACCAGACACTGCTCTCTCACAGGCAGCAAAATATGGCAAAATTTGTCCACAATGCTCAGAGATAAAACAGACAGCTCGCTACAGGTAGAGGAAAAGCCAGGTGCCCATGAGTGTTTCCATCTCTCTGACCAACTTGGCTTTGCTTGCCTGAGACCTTGAAGAGGCAGAAGTTGGAGTCCCTCCTGCCCAGCTCAACCCCTGCCCTGCACACAGCATTGTCCTAGCCAATACATATTGCATACTCTGCAGACTGCAAATATAGGCCTATAAAGATTTTATTACTGTGAATTTGGGGCAATTGCATTAGCTATGAGAAGGCTATGCAGTTCAGCCTGTGCAAGCAATAATAAAATCTGATAGCAACCATCATTCTCACATGCAGTGCAAGGCCTTGTTGTGTTCACCTATGCCCACATTAAACCTTTCTTTATCTTCTTCCCTCTTTCTACACCAGCCTGATCCAGCAAAGTGCTAAACACCTTGCACATGCAGTGACTTTAGGGAGAGTTCATGGTGTTCAAAGCCTTATTAGCCCACATCCTATCTGTAGGGGGTGACAAGATCCCCAGTGACATCAATCAGCACACCTTAATTAGAGTTTGAGGAGCTATGCTGATTTATGGTAGCTGAGGATCCAGTTCTGTACTTCATAACTTTCAGTACATCATCAAACTCAAGCTGAATTCTTTGTTCTCCACAGGACTGATTCTGCAGTTCCATAATGCTTCCCCTGTCCCTCTGCCCTTTTTCACAAACAGATTTTCTCTCTCCATATATAACCCCCTTTTAATCAACGGGGCCACCATGTCTACCAAGACTGCTGTGCCAGGCCTGTTCCAGGACACCCCAAGATCCTTCATGCTCAGGCATCCCTGTAGCTGTCTCTGGATTCCAGATTAAACACAGGTTTATAGGCCTCGACCATGGTATTAACTCAGCCTTTTACAGTGCCCTTTGATGACATTAATTGTTCTTTACTAGTTGTTAATTGTTTTTCCTGGACATCAAGTTTTGAATCACTTCTTAGAAGTGGAAAAAAGTAAACAAAATCAACCTCCCCAGTTTAACAATCAGAAAACAGAAAAAACACTATGGGAAGGCAGATCCAACAACTCAGACCCCCAAGCCTCCAGCCTCACATGGCCGAAACCTGTCTCCAGCTGCAGGGCTCTCTCTGCCATACCTCTACCTAGTTACACACCAGGAAATTGCTCTGCTTCCTCAGCATGGTTTAAAAGGACAGTGAGGCCACCTTGACACATTAAAACAAGCAGCCTTTTAACGAAAATGCAGCTTAGGTTAAAAGCCAGTTGGTTCTTGCCTTCAGGTGATATCAGGCTAAATTAAGAACCACTAGTTTAATGCAGAATAGCTTCATTCTATGTGTCCAAAGCAGCATCTTGCAGCCTCACAGTCAGTAGAGGCAACTCTTGCTTCTGAAAGGCAACAAAATGCTGTGCTATGGGGCTCAGGATGATGCTTGATTTCAAGAGCAAGGAAGCATGAGACCTATACCACTTGGCAAAAGCAAGGAAAGGAGGTGGCCTGGTACTAGACAGGAAGAAGAAGGCTCTTACTTGCAGTCATGTTTTTCAATTTCAAAATGAGGGTTGAAGTTGAGGATTATCTTCTGGTTGGATTCAGGAGCATAAATGACCCATTCACAATTCTGGTGGGAGGGGTAGTCATTGGGGTACCCTGGGGAGGTGATGTACCCAGCATCCTTGGAGTTCAGGCGACCCCCACATGGCTGAGCTGCAAAGACATAGAAGAGAAAAAGGCATTGAAACAAGTTCCAGGCATCAGCAGCACACAGCAGGTCCCTCTGGGCCACTGATAGGGGTGGTCTATAAAGACCATTCTCCAGGCCATTGACATCCCTTTGGTACTCTAATATTTGATATTAATCTCTGGGCAAGGACAATTATTCTACAAAACAAACATATTCCTTTCCCCTCCACCTCCTGCCACACTTATGTACCACATTTCACACAGACCAGAAAAGAGAAATGAATGCTCTTGCCAAGGCAATTACAGAGCCATAAAGTAAGAGACAGATTGATATCAGATCATCTGGAGCTACCTCATTTTATCCCTCCTTCTGCCTGCTTTGCAAGCTGCTCTGTGGCAGCCTCCCACAGCTGCCTCGGGAGATACCAAAATTTGAACACTACAAATTTGATCCAGCTTCAGGACGGCAGAAAGATTTGCTGTTCCCAGGGAAGGAAACTGAGGCACATTAGGGATGATGGTGAGTTCAGCCCCCACCCGCACTGCATGGCAGAGCTGAGGACAGCATCCATCCCTCCTAGCCCCAGCCTTCAGTCCCATGACAGCCCCTCTCAGCAGACTGGCCTTCAAAAACCTTGCAAGCAAACCCAGCCATTGGAGCTGCAGACACAGATAATCAGTGGTGGTTTTGTGGGACTAGCCCACAAATGGCTGGCAATGGCTGCATGATGAGGAGAGGAAGCTCTCTCAGCTTTGGGCTAGAACAGGCCCTAGAGGGTGATTTCATAATCAAAAAAACATTTAATCTCATGAACGCTGCTAATCAAATTTATTATTGCATTACTTGCCGGGAGGAAAATCTGCATCACAGGGTCACTTGATAATACACTACAAAGCCCAACAAAGTTCCTTCCTCCATGGGGCCCCCACTGCATGTGTCCTGCTGGCCTCCTCCCCTGCCACCACCCCTGTCCCAGCACGACGGACCTGCAGGCTGCCCACAGAAGACAGCATTGCCTCTTCACACCCAGCAAAACTGGCAAGCCTAAGACACTCCACAGCGGAGAGTGGTAGGCATACAGGGTGACCGCGGTCCCACATTGTGGAAAGTCTTTCTCCTCCTTGACAATAAGCAATGAGGTACAACATGGGATGTAAGCCCTCATGGGTTGTCCCCACAGCTCCCCGCAGTCACGAAGGACTCCGTATGTGCAGGAGGGTACAAATGGGTGTGCCCGAGGCCCACACCCAGAGATGAGACCTGAGGCACTTCAGACACTCTCAAGGGACAAAGGAGCATCACCCCTGGCATAGGAGAGTAACCACATAACTCACACTCCATCAGCTCTGTGAGTCAAGGGTTTCCATAGTGCTCCCCATTGCCTTGGTACTCTGGGATGTTCCTGGCCCTTCACAACAGCACTAACTGAAAAGACTCAGGACCAACCAGAGAAAAACAAAGCAACGCAAACTACTCATGTGGCCTCAAAAGCCACGCTGTGTGTCTGGCTCTGATCCTTTGCAGTGGGGTCTGACAGACCCTAAGGGTGTCCTCTAGAAGATTGCCACAAGTCTACTCAATCTCAGTAGGGACAACCCAGCCTGCCTTCAGACTGCCCTCTTGCCAGAGCCAAGGCAGAGCAGCAGGAGTCAGACAGGACCTCTTAGTGGTAATGCTTCCTGAAAAAAAAACAAACTGAAAAAACAACCTGCTGCCTGTACACTGCCTGAAGAAAATGCACATGTCCTGTGCAAAACAAGGGCAACAGGAGGGCCCTTCATTGGGGCAGCAAGGCTTCCTTTGAATGAAAAAGCAGTGTCTCAGTTTTCCCCATGTTTTTCATGCCCTCTAACACATTCCTTCTTTAAAATAACTTTCTTCTCACACATCCAAAGGCAGCTCTGCAGCCTTCCCTTTTTTCTTAAAATAATCCTGCAAGTATCCTGAAAAATATGAGAGGAAAAATCGCAACACTGCCACGAAGAGCTGAGAATACCAAAAAACATCTGGTTTTGTTCCACAGGAGAGCTTTCTCAACACACGAACATTTACAAACCTACTTTCTTGCACAAATCTCCTCTCTCAGCAAGGCATATTTACCCACACATGTGTCTATCTGGGGTTGGAGGGAGGGAGAGAAAGAGACATTCACGTGGAAGGAAAAAATTCACGGACTTGTTGACATCAATGTACAAATAGACGTGTAATTCACACTTCACTCATGTGCGCACTTTCACACCTTCTCATAAAAATTCACACCTCATTTGCACACATGTCCACCCCCTCCAGCAAAGAAAAATATTCAAGCTGCAGATTATTTTTCTTGGAAAGGGCAAAGTTTTGAAACAATGAAAATACAGTCAATCCTTCCACACCTCGTCATCCCCTCCCTGTCTCTCCAGCTTTCACACACATGCTACCCGCTAGGCTGATACCACCAACATCACCCACCACTCAGAAGCTGATAGCCCCTTACTCACACTGGATACCGTGAATACCCTGTGAGCCCTTGCAACTCAACCAGTTGGAGGGGAACTGCCATGTGAACAAAGGTGTCAGGCTCCAGCTTGTTCCATTCTTCCCCAAAAAATAAACTCAGGAGCAGAAACACAGTTTTACCCTGACGTTGAAACTTCTCCCTTGCCCTGCAAGGCCACCACAGTTTAGCCAGACCAAGCTAAGGAAAACTCTAAGCTTGATCCTAATTTCAGGTCAGTTTGGTGCCCAAATTAAACTGTTGGTGCCAGTGAGGACAGCCTGAGGGAGAGAGGAGCTAGAGCTGGTCTCTGGAACTTGAGTCTCTCCAGAAAAATGGGACAAACAGATGAAACCACTGAGGGAACAGGAGTATCCATCACATCCCTCAGGTGTTCAGACACCACCAGGAAAATGTCACCATCTTTCTGCAGGTGGGAAAGTCTCCTACCAGCAAGAAAGCTTATCTGTGTCTCCCAGAGAAACAGATTATGTTCTCTCATTCATCCTTGCCCAAGAAGGTCCAGAGAAATGAAGGAAGCTGCTTCAGTACAGCTCTGACTTGTCCATGTGGTGGGCAGTAGCATACCAGGGGAGCTGGAGCTTCTTGGGAGTTATCTGAAGAAGCAAAATGACTAATACCTCTGTAATTTTTCCGTTGGGCTTTTTCTCTTTTGACTCACTGGTATCTAGCAGATGAACACTTGCAACAACAAAAAAATCAATCACCATGCCCACTGACGGGCAAAGGGTTTGCCTCAGCAGTAATGCCGACCATTGTCTTTCTGTATAAAATACAGCCTGTTTTGTACACAATAGAGGGTGAGTGCTATGACTACTGCTCTGGCTGTATGCTCTGGAAGCAAGACGTGCTCCATAGCTAATGGGCTCTGGCAGCTTTTGCCAGCCCTGAATTCACTTAATAAAATTAAAATTAAATTCTGAAGTACAAGCCAAGTCTGCCAGGTGCCTGGGACATCCCACTGCTCAGTAAGCAAAATGCAGGCGTTGAAAGCAAAAAGCTGGGGCTCCTGCCAGTCCGCATGGTGGAGTGGCCAGTGGAGTGCTGTGCCAATGGCAAGGCCGCAGGAGAGCAGCAGGGCTCCTCAGTGAAGGCCATGGAGGTTGATACCCCTGGCAGTGTGGAAGCAGGCTATGTTCAGGGTCAAAAATCTGCAGATCCCCTCTTTTGCTAAGGCTTACCACATGACTTGCATTATCCCTGCAACCCTCTCCTTGCAGGACCACCCTGACAGGATAACTATACCAGAGGATGACAACCAAGCCATAGGGATGGAACAGGAAGACAGAGAAGTTCACAGGGAGTGGACTCCTGCAAATGCTGCTGTGTACAGTGGGAAACTCCAAAGTTTCACATAAAGAGTACCACCAGCTGAGCTTTTCATCCTTTGCATGAGGCAGACACCTCTTTCTCTGCCCTGACCCTCTGGAAACATCCTGGTTGATGAAGTCTCCTCCTGCCTCCCACAGGCCACAAAAAGCAACCATCACTCAGGGGACCCAAAAAATAACAGCCAAGCCCCGGGAACCTTCACCCACTCTTGGCTCTTGGGGTTTTTCAGCTCTGCAGCTCATCAGGCACACGCTGAAACCTTAGGCCAGGAGCAGGACATTCTCCTACTTGAATTTCCTGCCAATTAAATCCCTCTGGATTTCCCTCACCCCAGGAGAGCAGGGCTCACTGTTATTGTTGGACCTTCCACACAGAAACTAAAGCCAACTATGCCTGTAACAAAAATAATCATCACCAGAGAGGCCTGTTTCACAATAAACACAAATACTACAGCCTCTCAGATCTCATAGTGTCCAGCACAAAACTACATGTTTTAATCTGCTTTTGGGACACAATTCAGTGATACACACAAAATTTAAGGTGTTCTGGATGCCTTAGAAGTAAGCAGCAGCATCCCTGTCTGTGCTGCCTAAAAAGAGCAGCCTTCAAGGACAGCAAAGAAGCAAGGGATGAGAGATTCTGAGAGTTCCACAGAAGGTGGATGCAGCACCTAGTCTTGTCACTGCTCTTCCTCACATGAGGTCCTCCAACCCAGCTCCAATACTCTCATTCAACCACTGCAGAAGATTTCCATGTCCCAGGATTTAGCACTGGGCAGATGAGATTTACCCTGCCAATCCTAAAACAGCACAGCAAAATACAGGTTCTGTATTCAGGCATGACCCACTGCTCTCATTGCTGCTGAACTTGGCTTGAGCCCTTATTCAGGAAACTCTGTGTTCCAGTCCTGTTAGAGTCAGAGCTCTTCAAGAAGCAGAGTTTTTCAAGGTCCATGTGTGTCCAAACAGTTTGCCAAACCCCAGCATGGAGAAGACAAACAGACCTCTTCTGCCAAGGATTCATTACCGTTAACATTTATCCTGCCTCATTCACCAAGTTCTGACCCTGGCTGGACACAGCTATTGTGGCAGAGGCTCTCATCCCAAACCACACAGCACAACTTTTGCGTGAGGCAGGAACACAAATATGACCACTCTGATTTAAAGCTACAGCTTAGCCATTGGCCAAGGAGAGAGACATAGTGCAGAGGAAGCTAATAAGATTAGATATTTTATCCCCAGTACCATAGATCATTTTAGCAGAAGCATGTTTGCTTTGGATTGTGAGATAAAGCTTCAAAGGCTTCCTGAACAAATTAATGGACAAACACACCCAAACAACACAAAGCACTTACACGCACATTTCATTCCAGAGCACTGCCCACATCCACATCTTGGGATTTCAAATAACCAGGGAAGCTCCCTTGAACATTTCATTGAGTATCTTTACCAGTTGAACTAAAATTCCACTTAAAAGTAGAGGCACAGCAAAGCAGAATTTAAAGACTGCTTTTGTGATTTGAACTAGGATTTTGTTCAACTCAAAAGTGTCTCAAGCCTGTCACGAGACAGGCTCATAAAAACACTCTCTGAGCTTAAGCAAGAAAGGAACGCACCAATCCATCAGTTGAGGAATGCAGCCATTTGACTGCTTCCTAAGGCAACTGGGAAAGGATGCAATATATTCATTTTACAGCGCTGGACAGCAGCAAGAGGGAAACACCAGAAAGCTCAGCAAATGGAACGTTCTAGCTGTGAGCCTTTGCAAAAAGGATCATTTAGTATCATTTTTAAATAAGAAGGGAGTGTTTGATGGAGGAAGAGAGAAGGAGATTTAGAGGCTTCTGATACTTGCACTTTTTTTGCCATGTTAATCCACAAGAGAATTAAGTGGAAACCTGAAATAGAGATCTATTCAAGCTTCACCATGGAAAATGAGAGGGCCAAATCCTGCATGCAAATACAGGTAATTTGCTTTGAAATCACCAGAGTTCAGCCGATTTCTACTGCTGGTTTTCTGGATAACCAACTTCTAGGGGCTGACATCACTTTGTACCACTTGAACCAGTGACAACCTTGACCTTTAAATGTCCATCCTGTCCACCCCTTCTTTTGCATCTTTGAGATTTTATATCCTGTTTTTACATGGTGCTACCTTCACTAACTTTATTATTTGTCATCTTATATCACAGGCAAATGCAATTCCAATAGGGCAACCAGCTTAATAGTGTTAGTCTTTAACTCTTGGCTATTTCAGTAATCATTCCAGAGAGCATGCAAGTGTGTGCATACACATGCAAGGGAGGCAGATAACTACATTTTGAACTTGGAGGAATCAAGACTGTCTCTCCTGCATCGGTGTTAGGATCCCAAGGGTTTAAGTCTCATGGAAACATACTGCCATCTTGCAGGAATAGGTGGCAGCTTTAGGAGACCTTCAAGCTGAAGGTCAGGCAGTTTCTAAGGAAAATGCACTGTTACTGCAAGCAGGAAAACAGATTCAGGGAAGCTTGAAGGCTTCCTGCATGGCAGCCTGCCATCCTACCTATAGGATACAATAGGAAAAAATGTGAGGATAAAACAATTTGCTGAGCCACCTCCATGAATGCTGTCAGTAACAGACTGGTTTGAGAGCCATGGAAGCAACAGCCATTTTTAGTTGCACACATAGAAAAAAGATTCACCTAGGATTCCTTTCTAAAGAGCTTGAGGCTCAAGCCTCAAGCTTGAAAGGTGTTCAATGCCTCTGAAATATTAATTAGTATTGTTATTACAAAAATTCCAAAACTGAAAAAATGCTTATCTCAGTTCCTTCCCCACCCTCCCACTTTTTGAGTTCATCTATCAGGGTCCTGACGCTCATCCACTCTGAAACTGAATCCTGGTTTTCCCCACCAGGCAATGGCACTTTACTCCTGCCTCTTCCCAAAGCAGCTGGCAGAGTCTCTCTGAATCTCACAACACCCCTGGCTCAGCCCTCCTTCACAGGGGCCCTGTTGGAACCTCAGAGCAAAACGCAGTGCCTTGGCTACAGTTAGCCCCATGGATGGGATGGGAGGGGAAGCAGCATTTCAGGAGCCACCCGGGAAGAGACCTACCATGCACACTGCTGAGCAGCAGCAGCTTCAGCTTTTTGACAGCTTGCTCAAATCCAGCTACTGCTGAGCCTCACTACTAGCACCGAACTTATTGCACATTCTGGCAAGCGTCTTGAGCACATTGTTACCTGCTGAGCACATATTCAGCAGTCAAACAGAAAGAGAGGAAAACAAGAGCAAGCCTGGGGGTGTGCACGAGGGAGAAAGTTGCTGAGGGGCTCTTAGCATGTCAGGGAGTGCAGGGAAGGGAAGGATATAGAAGTGTGTGTGTGGCAGGCAGCAAGACAGTTACCCCCCGACTGGAGGGCCTCTGCGTTTAAGAGGAAAGGCAGAGAGATCTGTGTGCCTGTAAAGAGAGGAGGAATCAGGGAGATTTTAAGGGGGTGTGTGTATGTGTCTATATGCACAAAGGGTTGGGGCTTTCCTCCCTCCTCTTCTCACATGCATCCCTTAAAAACCAGGGTCCAAAGAAGCCTTTCAACAAAACATAAGCAGAATAAAAGAACGGCGTCCTTTTGGCTTCACTATCTTTCTGTGAGACACATAGAGAAAGGCAGGCATTCATGCCTATAATGTCAGCTCTTCACAGCTAGGGGTGGCCCACCAGAACAGCTGGGCAGATGTTTTGTCTTTGTCTCAAATTCACGGGGAGAAATGAGGGCAGGTTTCAAAGACCTGGATCCCAACACTTCATCTCTGGAGCCCATTTTCTTTGACTCATCAAGTCTGAAGAGAAGGGAAGAAACATTCAGACAGAGTCCCTACAGCCATCCACCCCTGCAAGTAATACTTCAGGCTATTCTGAATGCCACCTTTGTGCTTGTATCCCCTCTCGCAACCTATTTGGGAAGTGGTCGCCTTACCAAGGCTATGGTTGGAGCACCAGCCCCTCAGCATTACCCAAACTGTCCTCCCTAATGCTTTTCACAGGCACCATTTGCACATAGAAGAGGTTACAGATCCAAGTTGTGATTTCAAGTGTTTGGCCCTGTGCCTGTCGACCTCGTGCTGACAAACCTCTCAGTATCTACCCTTGTGTCTTTTCACTGCACAGGCATCAAGCCTGGCTTAGGATCTGGCCTTCTGAGATTGCGATTTGGCTCAGACAGGGAGCAGGCTGACCCTTTGATTCCGAGTGTGATTAAAACCATGCTACTGTAGCGCTAAGCCGTGTGCAACACTGTTAGCAACAGCCCTGATTTATGTTGTTGCTAGTATTGCGGTTTCCACCAGGGTGTAGACAGGGATTTCGAAAATAGCCCTGCTACCTCTTTGTCTGTGCGTGTATTATAATTAGAAATGTGTCAAAGGGCTGTTACAGAGTGAGGATAGAGCTGGAAACGTTCACACCCCACTTCTGCCCCCACCCCCGTGCTGACACCATCAGTCCCAGTTTGGGTGTGTGCAGACACATCAGCTCTCCACACTTCCCGGATTAGACAACTGTATTCCCGAGTCCCCATGGGGACACAGTGATGGTGACTTCACCACACAATGGAGAGTAAGTTTAGCAGCTTCCAGTTTGCTCTCAGTCTGCTGCAATCTGCCCCCACCATCGTGGCTAAATGACAACTTTTTTTCTATTTCGATTTCAGGTAGGATCATGGGTCTCAGATGTAGACGATTTATTTTCCTAGCACAGCTGGTCTGTCAGAGGTCATATAATTTGGCAGCAATCCCAGTGCTTAAAAATTAATTTTTCCTTATTAATACAACTGGGGGTCCCACAGGATAGGATCCCAGCCTTATCTGAACCTGACAGCTTCCTAAACCCCATGAAGGATGCTTTCACCTCTCAGGCTATCTGCAGTACAAGGCCACCATGTCCTGGATCCTGGCGGCACTGGAGGTTTCTGCTAGAAAACCAACCCACCCGCCTGGCCGGAGCAGCGTGCTGCTGGGAAGGAAAGCGCTGCATTCTCGGGCCCAGCAAAGCAGGTTGCTTTCTCATTTTATCCTTCTAAGCCACGCAGAGACACCAAACACAGATCAGATACTGGGAAGGAGGCTGGGGGCAGGGAGGGAG
>VYZS01070637.1:0-14984 GCA_013400695.1 Neodrepanis coruscans | reverse complement strand
TTTGTTTGTTTTTGGAGGGTTTGGTTTCTTTGTGATTGTGTTTTTGTTATTGTGTTTGCTTTGGTTTGTTTTTTCCACATGGATCATTGTCATTAGTGGATGTTGAACTCTCAGCCCTCAGAGAGACATTTCAGATTCCTCTCTTCAGGAATAGCTGTAGTTGGTGTGAGGAAGGCTTGATATCCTCCCTGTGGAGGGCAGGTCCTGCTGCAGACATGCTGCTGGTTGATCATGGCAGTATTTGATAGTGGAGCTTCAGTGAGGCTGGTGAGGGGGTTCTTAACTCCAGGATCAGGTTGTTACTCCCTGCTGCCTGTGACCATAGACCTTTGTGCCTGTTTCAGTCTTCCATGGGGCATTTGGTTATGCAAAGATGACTTTTCTCCACTTGGACAGAAAAAACCCATTTTCTGGCTTGCAAATGGCATTAGGGATGGAGCTTCTTTGCAGAGCCCCAGAGTCACAGGTGGTGCTGCATTACCCACCCTCTTGTTTATGCCCTGCCATGATTTTCAGAAGGGTTGTGGTGAATGTGTCCCTGTGGGCTGGAGGTGGGATCCAGGTCCTGTTCTTTCTGCAGCTGCTGAGTGACACGGGCCCATCACTGTCCCCAGGGCTGTGTAGGTGCACACAGTGTCCTTAATGACCAACAGCAGCCAGGGAGTGTGTTGGGATCAGTTCCCACTGATCTGCCTCTGTGGTGATGCTGAATGAGGATGGATTCCATGTGTTTGCCTGCTCCAGGAATTGTGTGACATCCAGAACTGCTTGTGTCATTGGAGGCTGGCTTTGAGCAGAGCTGGGGTGGGGCAGTGTCAGATCTCCCAATTGTCCATTATTGCTGCTCTTTCCATTAGCATCCTCTAAAAATAAGCATTGGGAGAGTTTCCTCTTTAGTTACTGCTTCTGTGTGTGGAAGGAGACAGTTTCTTCTGGTAGTCAAGGACTGTGTTTGAAGGTTTTCCTCAGGATTCTGGTTATATTTAGATGGAAACAGAGGCTCTGGAGAGCACCTGAGGACACCAGTCACTTCCATTTATGGGTTAGACCTTCATGTGTTCATAACTGGAGCTCATGGCACTTGTTTGAGGAAACGGAATTGTCTGTAGAGTAAATGTTCTTCCTGCCTTCTTCTCTTTGTCACAGGAGTAAATGTGCCTGTGAAATGCTGAGCCACTGTTTGAAGCAAAGGGAGCAGTGCAATCTTCTGGTAGAATTTGGTGGGAGAAAGATGCAAAAGTGCTAAGGGGGGGTCAAACAGCAAACCCCAGCAGATGCCAGTGGCAGAGAAGCACTTGGCCTGCTCGTACTCCTGTGCTACCCAACAGGACAGGGCCATGGCCTTATATGTTGTTTTCCTTTTTAAACACCTTGCTTTTGATAATTATAGGGCTACTTGAAAGAAAAGTAGTGGCGGGAAGCAATCCCTGGACACTGCATTTGGAGAGAAAGCAGTTTCTGTTATTTCCTGTATCCAAATGGGTTTTGAAAATAACTGAAGGCACAGGCAGCAGGGGCCTTGTCAGGGCCTCCTTCTCCAGAAATCAGAACCTTGTTTTATTCCCACAAATAACAAGAAATTAATAATTAGGTTTGCAGCCTAAAAGCTCTTCACCTTCTCCCCTGCTTAATATAATATAAACTGCATGTGGCCAAATAATTGTTTTGTAAGAGATGTGGAGTCCTGATTTCAAGCCTGTCAGTCAGAATCAAACCAGCACTTTCGTTTTGAGAGCCTGAGGTCTGATTGTGTAATTCAGCTTTACAGCTTTTTGATCTGAGCTGCTTTTGATAATCTTGGGGCCACTGCATGATGTATAACTATTTATTGTGACATATGTAGTCATTATTTCTTTTTCAAGTTGCGATTCCCTGTGTGCTCAGCTCCCTGTTTTTGCTCGAGATGGCGTTTGTGAAAAGGCTGCGTTGAGTCATTAGGGGAAGAGAGAGGACTTGAAATCTGGCTGTTGGAGCACAGAATTTTTCCAAGGAATGTAGCCCCATGCTTAGATTGGATGCATCCTGGAGGAGATGCAGTTAAGATTGGTGCAGGTATTTTATTCTTGTAGCTGCTGGGCATTGACAGAAAAACTTTCTTACAGGAAATTCTCCTCTTTTGTGAAACAGGCATCAAAAGCTGTGGATCTTTTTTTCATCTTAAGGATCTTCTGGAAATGAGAATCAGCCACTCCTTTTCCTGACTAATCAAGCCATTGTACAGCTTTGAGTACAGTATTGAGTGTATTAGCCTAGTTATCAAAATACTGTGCTGCAGTGAAAGCAAGAATTGTTTCTGGGTGTTTCATTAATTAGAAACAGCAGCAAGTGAGACAGTGGCTCATTTGGGTTTCTTCCCTGAATAAGTTTTTCCATTTACACGTTGCAGAACAAACTGGCTGTTTAGATGGGAGACAAATGGCCCAGTTTTGTCCTTACATGTAATTTCATTGAGGACTTAAATTAGTTTGGGGTTTTTTTTTCAAGTCTTGAGAATTGATAAATACAAAGTGAAGTAAATGAGTAGTTAACAGACATGCAAACAAATACACTGGGTTTTTTTTTTCCACCCACATGTAAAGTAAGTTTTTTCCTCCAAAACAACTTTGAGGATCTGTCTCTGATATTTTTGGTGTTTAAATTTTGCCAATTAAAATATTCCTTTTAAGAAGAGCCCTGCTCTGTGATGAGGCAAAGTGAAAGGAGCTCTGACCTATATCCTGGCATTTCAGTTCAGTGTATCAAGCAGTTTACAGAGATGCTGAATCGATAAGTAACACTTAACACGGTTGTGAAGTGCACCTGTGAGAATACACAGTCCCACTGAACCTTCAGCACACTGTGCATGGCTGAGGCATTGTAGTGTTTGGTGAAACAAGCACAGTAGTGTTTGAAGTCTCAGACTGAGACTTCAGAAAAACCTCAAAACCCTGCGAAAGGCAACGTTCAAATAAAGCCCAGTCTGGTCTCAAGTGCCTTCTGAGAAATCAGTGCTGTGAATTCAGTGGCAGCTGTTACAGTTCAATCCATCAGAGTATTAAAGGTGACTGCACTCCTCTGATAGTTTTTCAAGGAGAACAGTCATCTCCTGAGAGGTTTGTGGGTTTGTTTTCTTATCTTTTTTTTTTATCCCTTGTTTTTCAGACCATAGGTGTCTATTTAACTTTATCTAAACTTTCCTGGCTCTTAACACAAAGGCACTTCTGGAAGTTGGACAGATGGTCTGACTCCCCAGGCTCTCACATAATGTTACAAGTCCTGATATTTGCTGCCTTCAGGGAGGAGCCCACACTTGGCACTTTGTAGTGTTGAGATGAACAAATAACCAACACCTTTGTTGTCTTGCTGTTTGCCGGTGGATGTTGCTGCTGCTACAGTTTCAAGCTTATGTCGCTTTCCTTCATAGATGAAATAGCAAACAAGGCCTTCCAGTTTAGATAAATGGATCTTGTCAATGTGGTTGTTTGGACATTCACCTGTAACATTGGGAGTGATGCTGCCTGGGATTGCAGCAGGACCGTGGGAGTGTGGACACTGTTCTTTGCTGTCTGACCTCAAACTGCTTTTTTAACATCACCTGCATATGTACCCAACATGCCTTGGTCTTAACTGTGTGTAGGTTTTAGATTTTTATTCCTTTAAGTTGCTTCAATCTGCAGAGGAAGGTTTTAGCATCTCATCTTAAAATCAGCGTGGGATAACTGTGGTTGTAGTCTAAAACCTGCTGTTACGTTTCTGTGCTTTGTGTGATGGCTGATTTAGATTTCTCTGTGACACTAAAACTGAGTCTTGGATTCTGCTTTGAGCAGCAGAGATGTAGCAGTGTTTCCCAAAAAGGGACTCCTGCTGATGTTTAGTTTGTGCTTTTAACAGCTTAGTCATTGAGAGAGCTCGTGTTTGTGGTTTGCCATCCATCAGTTGATCACTGAGCAAATTGATGATACTCCTCCAAGTATTTCTGGGCTTCTTAAACACTGTCTGCCTAAATTGCAAGTACAGAGGGGCAGAGGCCTTTCCTGCTTTTTCTGGTTTGATTTTTTTGAATTGTTTGTGTTTCTTTTTTGAGCAGTACCTTTCTTAAGGCCTTGCAGTACATAGAAGCCTGTGAACTCACCTTGTGCGCTGTGATCTTGTGTGAAGGGTTACTGGGGATCCTTTTAATGCTGTGTGTCTGCAGGGTAAAGCCTGTAGTGTAAATATGCTGAGAACAGGAAACAAGCATTATTTAACTGTGGCCTTGCTGCTTTTTCTTCAGCAAGTTGCATGGAGATGAACAAGGCAGCTTTATTGAGCTAGAGAGGAGCAAAATCCCATTTAGCTGCACGCTGGGCTTTGATGTAGTGCCAAGCACTGTTGTCTGTGATGGCCTCTGGGATGTAAAGGAGAACTGTAGCAGGAGATAAGAGAGGTTTTCAACCCAAGTGTCTACTGATAGTGTCAGCTTTTATAATTTGTGTGTGGAAGTTGGGCTTTTAATTCAGTACCTAGAGTGGTATTCCTGCATCTTGGCTCCTCTGCAAAATCCCCAAGGTTTCTTTCTTCAGGAATGCAGGAGATGTGCTGTTTGCTGTAATACAGGTAGATTTCTTCCCTCAGAGATGGTATCATCAGAGCCAGATGAACCTTGGGCACTGAGTGTGCTCTTTAGCAGGGACTGCAATGCCTGGAGATGTGCCCCTGTGCTCAGTGGTGCTGAGCTACAGAGGATGCTCCAAAGCTCTGTGTGTGTGTGTCTCACCTGCAGAGACCAGACAGGCTCTGCAGGGCAGGCACAGGGACAGCACAGTGACATCTCTGGGCTCTGCTCCAGGGCTGGTCAGCAGCCAGGGCTGGAAGCTGCTGAAGAAATTGGAGCATAGTCCATCAGAGGGGGTGTTGTGCCCTTGTGGGCTCACCTGGTATAATTTGTTCAGGTGCTAAACAAGGGTTGGCAGAAGATCCTCAATGTCTGTCAGATCTGGGAAACAGACTGGAAAGCCTCGGGAGTTTGGGCTGAGACCTTGAGCATTATGACTGTTCGTATTGTTGTGGGAATCAGAGGATCACAGAATTAACTCAGCTGGAAAAGACCTTTGAGATCATCAAGTCCAACCTATGACCTAAGACCACCTCATCACCTAAACCTTGGCACTCAGTGCCACATCCAGGCTTTTCTTAAACACTTCCAGGGACGGTGACTGGGCAGCCCATTCCATGGCCAATCAATCCTTCTGTGCAGAATTTTTCTAAACATCCAGCCTAAAGTTCCCCTGGCACAGCTTGAAAGTAGCAGCACAAAACACTATTTTCATGAGACTTCTAATATAAATTTTTCCCTTGGCTGATACGGAAGTTCACCATTGAGTTAAACAGACTTTACACTGTCATGAACAATATATTGTACATAACTGCAGGCTCAAATCAGGATAAATGGGCAAGTAAAAAGGCATAAAATAGCTGAAGAAGAGAAGATGCTTGAGGAACTTGGTTGTTTCTGAAACAACTGATCTCTTTTCCCCCCTTCCTTCTGTAGTTGTCTTCCTGTCTGTAAATTCCTGCTCTCTGTACTGCAGTTCCCAGTGAGGAGACTTTCTGCAGGGAGTACAGGAATTGAATCCAGTTACATTCCAGCTCTGCAAAATGGCTTGTATTGTACCAAGAATGGTCCTTGTACAGTTTTATACCTTCTTCTCCACAAAAGAGAGAAATGTATTTTCACAAATCTTCTGAAGAGCTGAAGCTTTTTGAATTTTACTAATCAGAAAAATCAAATTTGACTTTGGATTTTACTAATTAGTGTCACAACTGATTCTGTGCTTTGCCACTGTTTAAAAAGTCCTTATTGATGGATCTGAGTTCAGGACAGTGATTTGGAAGGGCTGCATCTTATTTTATCAAAAACAATTTGGTTTTTGATAACAGCACTGAAAATCACAGTATCTAAAATATTTGTCTTGATAGGATATCCAGAGGTGAGTTATTTGCTAGATGCTATTTATGTAATAATTGTCTTCCTGTGGCTGATATGCCTGGATTGTTGGGACTTGTTTTCTTTCTGATCCCTGCAGTCAGATTTTTGTTTATCTCTGATTATATTACAGAGGAAAACTTTTTTACTCAAATCTTTTCTAAAGAAACATTGTTAATAGTATTTGGCAGCTGGAAGTGGTCTAAAAACCACGAACAGGCAAGGTCTATTTAGAGCACTGACAACAATTTCAAGTGAGTAAAGAATTTTTGTTGTTCATCTCTTGTGTTGAGATACAGATTCTTGCTGCATTAGTATTCACCCCGAGAATGGATGGGTTTTTATGCACCAGCATCCTATGCAAATTAATCCTTTCCTAAAAGCAAACATATCTGATTAGGCAGAACACAGTTGTCCTGCAAAGTCTGCTTTATTCTTTTTGACAGAAAAATTCTGAGAATTGTTGGGGTTTCTTTGTGTTTTGTGCTTCCTTTCTCCCCCCTTCCACCCCCGCTCGGAATTGATGGAGAGCACCGTTGGGCAGGAAATAGCAGCAGCTTTTTGTAAAATCTTAAAAGGGAAAGAGGAAAAAGGGCATTTTCACAAATGGAATTAGGATGATGCAGCAGAGTGCTGGGTGGCTGCCAGGGAGGACAGATGCACCGTGCATACAGTGCCTGCACACTGGCAGCTCCCTGCTCTGTCAGTAGGGCCTCTGCAAACAGAGCACTCTTCATCTCACCACCCCTGGGCTCTGCCTGGCAGGTTTGCACAGCTGTGTGTGGCAGATTTGCAGCCCTGTGTGCATTACGGAGAATTTAAAACTTTCTATCGTGTAAAAGGCAATTTTTTAACACTAATTTATGCATTTTCTCTCCTCGGGTCGGTGATCAGCCTTGCCTTTTTCTGGGCAGAAATGTGATATAGGGTACTGTTAAAATACAACATTAGACTTAGTCTGAGAAGGTCTGTGCCTTCTTAGACTTCTGTTCAAATGTCCCCTGCTTTGGAGAGCCTGTTGGCTCCAGTCATGTTCGATGAAAGGCTTCACCATTGGGACCAGAGCAATTTTGGGCCCTGATTTTCTCATGATCCTTTATAGTTTAATGAGGAAGATGTAATAATATCTGGCTGATGCTTGTGGAGCAGAAATGATGCTGCTACTTACAGAAAGCATGTTCCATATCCAGGAGAAGTGTAATGACAGTGATTCCTAAGGCTGCTTTGCTTTCTCACCTTAATGGTGATTCAGCATTGCCACTGAACATACTTGTTGTGGAGTGCCCAGCTGGTGTGACTGGGATTCTTTGCCATTTGATTTGAAGTTCTTCAAGGGCTTTTCAAAAATATCTTTTTTCATATGTTTAGAATATTCCTGTTTGGGTAGATTTTTTTACCATTGCCCTCTGGATTTTTGTATTTTTTGGCCTCAACTCCATGCAGGAGTTGGGGAAAGGAGGCCCAAAGAGGCATTTTAGGCTGTAGTGCTGTATAAGGGTTTTGAGATTTAATTTTTTATATTTCTTGGTTTGACTTGTGTTCTTACCTGAAGGTGATGGAACAGGATGATTGGGGTGTCCCTGCTTTGCTGTTCAGGTCCAGTTCAGCAGTGGTGATGAAGGACATGGAGGGGCTGGAAAATGGCTTCTCAAAACCACCAACTTTATCTGCCCTGCTTGAGAGAAAAGGTCATTAACAGCCCTCATCAGTCTGGGTTTCTCACCCCTGGAGAGAAATCACCCCTGCCCACTCTGCTTGGGCTGCAGTGTGTGGTTGCTGCTCCTGCCTGTTGGACTGTGCTTGATTGAGCAGGTTAATTAAAATGATCTCTCAGCTGAAGGAAGAAGAAGCCTTCAAAGAATGGTTGCTGCAAAATGGGACCCAACATGAACTAAACACCAGAGTGCTCTGATAAGGATCCCAGCCATCTGTGCTGTGTGTTTCCAAAAATACACCAGGAAGATTGAGATAGAGCTTTAGGAGCTGATGTATCTGAGATAACTAAAAATCCACAGCCTCTTACTGCAGTCAGGCTGCCTAATTAAGGTGGGTATCACTGGTCTTCAATAAATCAAATTAATTATCTTGTACATCTTCATATAAGGGCTGTTGTGTCAGGGTGAGGTTTTGCAGCCCTTGAACAAAGCTGTGGGAGGCTCTTGATTGACAGACATTGTGCCAAAACAAACACCATTTACTCTTCTGTGACTAATGAGAGGAGGTTAAGAACTGATCTCTGTACTTGGAGCTAATGAGGAACCACATATTAGACAAGTATCAGTGTGATGTGAAGGGGATGTGAACGACTGCACTGCTGAAGGAAAAAAGGTGTGTGGTGGAGAACATCAAAGCACAACAGGGGGAATGCCTTAAGGCTTTTGAGACTTCCTAAAAATGCATCCTGGTGTTATCTTTGTACTGTCAGTTGGAGGGTAGAGGAGCTGTGATTCCAAAGCCGCTGAGAATAAATAAAGTGATGTCTCTTGTCAGTGATAACAAAACTGCTGGGATAAAGTGCTGAACACCATGGACTGAATTCCTGAGCAGGTCTCTGCAAACAGGCAAAGTATGTCCATCCCTTGGACAAACTTTGCTCAGTAATGAACAGAAGAGAGTGAAAGATCTGCTGCTGGGTCCTCTGTGGGGTTGGGGAGCACAGGAACAGGTGAGGTAGAATGAGCTTGTCTGCAAAACTTCAGAGGGGTATTTGTAGCATTAAGAGTTCTTCAGCTAGAAATTGACTGAGTTTGGTTTATGGGTTTTAAAAAGTGAACCTGAGGAAAGAAGTCAGAAATTATTCTTGTCTCTCTTCCTCAGGGTTACACTGGATCATGGTTTTTCTGGTTTGGGGGGGGGTTAGCATTTTGCTTTGAGGTTAGATATAATAAATGCAAGAAAAAGAGGATAAAAATGCAAGGAAAATGAAAACCTTTTGAGTATTTCTGTACATTTTCCAGAGAGCTGGGGGATGCTTGTCTGTATAGGCACGTGTGAGTGTTCCTGTGAAACTGTGTGGTCTTTTGCACAAGATATGGCCATTCAGCTGCCAGGATGCACACAAGTGCTCCTAGTGTGCCAGGCTGGAGTTGTATGAAACAATAAACAGTGTTGGAAAAGAGCCCAGAAAAACTGTTGACTTTGGGCATAATTGCTTCCTATTGCAATTAAAGCTGTGTTGCATTCCTTGGCAAATCCTGGGGATGAAGGCTGTGGGGATGCTACCACAGCACTGTTGCTGATGGATCATGGCCTTTCTGCATTTGAGGGAAGTTTAGGGTCTTGGAATGAGCTTGGGGTTAGTGGAAAAACTTTTATAAGCAACATTTCCCATGTTGGTTGGCAAAGTTAAGTAGATGGGTCATTTGTGCTCTTCTGAAAAATTGTGGCTCCTGTCCTGAGCCTGACTTGTTTTACCCTTTGTGAAAAGTGTGGAAGCTTTTTCTTTGGAGGAAATTCAGATTTTTTTGCCAATTCTTCACTGTCAATTTTGATTGTTTGTCACTCTTTAGTGCAGTTACTGTGTAATTATTGACATTTTCCTGCCTTATTTGATTTCCTGGATTCCCCCTATGTTTTGTATGAATTAATTACATTGGTGTTGCTGTAAATTAGTTGCCATTTATCCTGTGTGATACTGACCATGTAACTGAGCAAAGCACAGAACATTTCTGAGCCCTGCACTGGCAGCTTAAAGTAGATTTAAGTTACTCTTTTGAAACTACAATTAAGTTTTAAGTGGTGATTCATCATCGCTCTTCACATGAATTGGGGATTCTTCTGTTTTGTATTTTTTTTTAAATATAATAAATGCTGTGCTACTGATCTCCTGAAGGAAAACTCTTCCCCTACCTGGAAATCCCCCTGGAATGTCATGTTTATATTTTATTTGTTTGATCTGTGTTCTTTTCTTTATGAGCTTAGTCCTGCATTGTAATGAGACAACCTCACTGAAGGAGCCCTTGTCTGGTTTTGCTTTTCATCATTTCACTTGGTTTCTGCCCTTCCTGAAAGATTAAAGGGTGTTCCTGTCTCTTCCATGAGACTCCCCAAATGATTTGTGTAGTCACTTTTTCACCTTAAAGCTCAAACTCACTTGTTGTAAACTGCTGAAGTGTTGATAAGGCCATTGATAACTTGTCTCATTATTTCGCTTATGAGACCTGGGTTTTAAGACAAAATCCAGCTGTTATCTGTTGCCATTGTGCATTAAATAAACAGGTTTGTAGATACATTTGTCCAGATCTCTAATTCTGGAAATGAGAGTAGTAGAAAGTGAAGACAGCACAGTTTATATTGGTGCAGTAAGACATGAATAATTTCATAGCTTTTAGAGTAAAAATTATTGGTTTTTGAAAATATTTTGCTCTTGGAAGTATTCAATGGTATTCAAGAGGTGAGAGCCTTCTGAGGTTGCAGGGTTGTTGGAGTGATGTTCTGGCAGACCTGGCTGCTGGTCCCCTATTTGCATGTGATGTGTTCAGCACTGGGCAGGCCTTGCTGAGGGTCTCCACGCTGTCCTGTCCCCCTGGTGTTGCTGCTGAGCTGCTCCAGCTGCTGCCAGCAAAGTGCTTGGTGCTGAAAATGCTCAGAGAATAAAGATGGAAAAGTGGTTTGGTTCTTAATGTGGGATGAACATCTTTTAAAGGAGCTTACATCTTTTAAATGACTTTCATTCCCAGCTTTGTTCCTGCAGTTGTTCCACAGGTGCTCCCAGGCACCGCAGCCTTTTCTCTCCTTTGTTGGTGCATTCAAACACAAATTCCCAGGCATGTACTTTTTTCCTTGAGGAACTGATATTTTTGCAGCTGTTTCAGCTCTGATGTGGTTTTTCTCCAGCTCTAAACACACCTGCACCCGCTGACCAAAAGGTGAGGAAAAGCAGCACCTCTCAAACCTGTCCTTAGGAGAATGTTCAGTGCCTCACCAGGGCCTGGGCAGAAGGAACCTTTGAGACTTGGCTCTGTTCAGTCCTGTTGGATTTCGTGCTGCTGTTACTTCTGTGAGGTGTGGGGCCAATTCTAATAAAGCAGGGTTTATTTTTCAGGACCACTAACAAACCCCTTGTGCAAGGCTTTCCATTCCAAGGGGAGGGGAGAGGACCTGCCTCCTGTCAGAGTGGGCATTTCTGCAGGAACAGTTGCACAGGATTTGGTCTGATTCCCCTGCTGACAGAATTGCAATGTGGTGCTATATTGCCTTTCCTAAAGCAGTGCAAGTTATGTTTTGGATTTGACTTACATTTCTCTGTGTATTTAAAGAATTACTGTTTTCCAGAAGTAGAGTTTGTGTATTTATTTGTAAAGTCTCATTTGAGATGAGCAGGGAATGCACATAGGTGCTGTTGCCTTGTGTCTGAAGCTGAAATTTCGAATGTTTTAAAAACAAAAAAATTCCCTGTCCCTATGGGCAGATTTATTAATTGAGATCAATGTCTCTTTCACAGAGATAAAATACCCATTCAGCAGTTAAGGGGAGGGGGTGTTTTCTCCTGAACTCTCTGTGTGAACCCCTTTTTACCCTTTTTTCCTCTTCAAACTGTGCATTTGAAGCAGAAACCTTATATCCTGCTGCTGCACCCTTGGTTATGTGACACACACAGCTCTCCCTCTCACCGAGCAGGAACAGGCAGTAATTCCACTTGTTAGAGAGGGTTAAAGAGTCCCATCAGGATTGGATGCGTTCAGGGGACGTTCTGAAGGGAAATTGTTGTCTTGCCTTTCTGTGTAAGGCTGCTGCTGAGGAAGGGCTGGTGTTGTGCACAGCTGGGGGTGACAGTAATGCAGGTTCTCTGTCGCCGAATGTGCTGAGTCTGAAGCAGAAAATCGATAAATCTTCTCAGTCTGAGACTCACTGAAGGATTTCTCTGCCTCGTGTGGTGCTGTACAGGACACTCTTTTGGAGGGATCAGTTTTTCCTGAGTGGTAATTCATTTTAGCTGCTTGATGGGAAGATAATTTATTAAAAAAAGAAATCAGATATGAAATACTTGAGAATCAGTGTGTGAATCTGTGTAATCTCAATAGGTGTTTGCTGCATCCTGGGCTGCTGTCTTTTCAGTTCATACAGATGTATGAGTGTATTTCTTTTACTCTTTTCTCTGTTTCCCCATGAGAAATTCTCAGTAGAGGGCACTTCACTGACAGGCAGGTTTCTCTCCATTAGCAGATATTGAAATTACAGTGGACCTGTTTGAAGGCCTTTGGCATCTCTTTAAGGTAATTCCTGTATCCTGTTGCTGTCTCAAGTGTTATAAAACATTGCAGCAGATCTAAATCTTTATTTAAATGTTTTTTGCAGTATCATTGTCTTGGAGATTACTTAAAGTACTCATTAATTGTACTTTTGCCTGTAGGTCTGTGTTAGAGGAGAGGAATTAATGAGCTTGTGTTTAACAGCCTCCCCTTTCCGGGTGTGCTTTGGTTTGCAGGGTAATCACTCTGTAAACTCACATTACCAGGTACCGAGGAAGGGAAACACTTCATTTGGCTGCAAATTAACGTTGTTTCATTCAGAATGCTGGGGAGGTCTGAAGTGGTGCCAGGCAGAGCTGACAGCTGGTCCTGTTCCTCAGAGCCTGAGAACTGCTGGCACATGTGATTATTTTTTTAGGGTTTTTTATGTGTAGTTGTCAGGTTGGGAAGGAAATCTTCCATGCCCATGTCACAGGTAGAGTTGCTGTATTTCCCTTGCAGAGGCTGCCAAGCTTTTACCTTGTTAGTGCTTGTGGAAGGAGGTTCACTGTTGCCTGAGCCAGTTTTGACCAGGAATTCCTCAGGCCCAATATCCTCTGATTTGCACAAATGATATCCTGAGCACTTGTGTATTTTATTTTTCATAGGTTTACCCTCTGGGGTTGTTTTAAACTTCGTAGGTTTGTGTGCTGCTTTTAAAGGAGCTGCTGAAATCGGGCATTGATTAAGTAGCACAAGGTCAGTGTGAGGATTCACAGTGGGGACAGGCAAGAGGTCGTCTCTCAAGTGGCTCCAGCAGACACAACTCAGCAGTTCTGCCTAAAGGGCTGACAGGGCTGTGTCTTCCTTTGGCTCTTGTCCTTCTCCCTGCCCTTCCCAAAGACACTGCACATTCCTGCCTCACCCTTTGTACAGGGACTTGCACATATGACAGCACAGTCACCCAGATCCCCTCTGCCATTTGGCTGCAAATTCATGCCCCAACCACCTACTGCATTGCTTCTCACCTGAGCCAGAGAGGTGAGAGAGCCAGCGCTGCCGAGGCACCAGGAGAGTGATTCAGCATCCCTGGTAAGGCAGGAAAAATGAGCTTCCACTGATTGTGCAACTGTCTTGAATCTAATTCCTCTGGAGATACTTCTTTGAAGAGAGGACTCTTCAAAGCCTGTCACTGAGCCTCATCTTAAGGGTTGTAAGAGTTTAATAGATATGGCAGCTGGGAAAGACCCTGAGAAAAATGTCTGGTCTTTTGCTTTGAGCTTTGTAATTATTGGCTTTCCAGCTAATAAGTGGTTCAAAGCTTTTCTACGGTTTCAGTTGCACAGTGAGCCTCCCTGTCTTTGGGGGCATGGAAAGGGTCATGGGGATGCAGAATGGCCTGACAGAGGTGCTGTCTTTGCTTCACTGTTTGCTTTCTGGTCCGAGGACGCTCCCTCCCGCTGTCCCACAGTGTTCAGCTTTCACCCAAAAGCATCTGGGCAGATGTGTTGCTGGAGAGGTTGTTTGGAGATTTGAACTGGCAGGGGTTAAGTGTGTGCAAGGGGAGGTGCTGAGTGCTGGCATTTTCATTTGGCCAGAGCTTTGGTGTGGTGTGAGTGTATTCATGTGTCCAAATCCTCTTCAAACCAAGTGTACAGTGAGGACACATTTCTTTGAGAGGGCCCCATAAATTTGGGCATGGCTTCAGCTACTCTGACTATGCAAGGTAGATTTTGAGAAGTTATATGTGATGGCCTTGAAGAGGCTTGGTAATGCCCTGAGACAGTAATTTAGTTTAAATATGTATTTGTCTAATGACCTGCTGCTCTCTCAGACCAAAATTAACAGCCCTTCTTTATAGGAGTGTTTGATATAAATCTGTCCCAACCAGCTTTCCATTTTCACTGCAGCTGAAGGGATAGAGCAGGTTCCAAATTAGTCCAATATCTTATGTAACTGGACAATATTTTCTGGGTAATAACTACTTTTTTTTTTTTTTTAATGTTTCTAGGGATTTTCTTCCACGAGGTTCTGGAATTGTAACAAGACGACCATTGGTCCTGCAGCTCATCACTGCCAACACAGGTAATTTCTTTCTCTTTTTGGGTCAATGCCTGGACAAAGTGCTGATATATTGCAGCAGGAGAGAGAACTTTTCTAGGGAGATGTAAGAAACGTGGAGAAAGGTGCCACCAGACTGTCTGGAACAAAGGGCTGCTGTTTCAAAATTGTTGTCTGGGAAAACAGTAACATCTAAACCCCAGAGCACATGGCAAATTTAATCCAAGATCATGCTCAAAACAGTGGAGAAACATCACTACATACAACATGTTTTAGAAACTTGGTTTGATTTATTCATTCTGTGATGAGCTTTGCATTTGTATTAGTTAACACACCAAAATTGCTGCACTTCTACCTTTACCTCTTGCTCCAGTGCACACAGATTTGATTCCACACAGCTTGTTTTCATAACTTGTCTTTTTTGGTTGGGCTCACTGCACTAAGTAGAGCAGAAGGTAGATTGGGGGGGAAACAAGGCTTCTGAGCGTTTGTCTGGTCAAAAATACAAATATTTTTGTGTACACCACTAACCCATGTGATGTGTTGAGATTCTTCATCAGAATTCAGCACTTCAGGGGGCACTTGATTTGCTGTGGTGCAGCTCAGTTCCCAAACATACATAGAAGCAGTTGTGGTTTTCCATCATTCCAATTTTTTTGTTGTTATTTCTTATAAACCAATATAAGCAACAGAAATCACCGGTTTGGTATTGGCTTCTACTTAAAATAGTAAAAAGAGATTAAATAACATCCAAACCAGCATTTAAAAATAAAAAAAAGTCTTGAAATAATGGACTGTGATGAAACTGG
>VYZS01070601.1:0-15564 GCA_013400695.1 Neodrepanis coruscans | reverse complement strand
AAAAAAAAGGTGATTAAATGGAGTGTGAAAAGATGGGAGATCTGTGTTGGAGAAAGAGTCAATGTGAAAGACATTCCCTGGGTATCAGTGCAGGAACTGGCTCCTGTCACAGCTCTCCCTCAGGGCTCTCTCACCTTTAGTTTTGGTGTAAGAAAGTTCTCTGGTGTAAGAGCAGTTCAGTGTCTGGGATGTGCCAAAACACAGAACTCACTGAACCACCTCTGACTTCAGAAACCTCTTCTTCAGGTTCTGAACAGACTGAGCCTTTAATCTCTATTCAAATCTCTGCTACAAACTACTAAACCTTGTAACCATTAACAAAGTTCTAAAGCACAAAACAACAAAATGCCTCAGAGTTACAGGTTCTATAGTCATTGTAATCAGCAAATGCAACTATTGCTATGAAAGGAGGACACATTAAACATTCTACCACCACAAATGCCAACAGTCAAATGTAGCCAACATTTTAAAGACTCCAAAAATTAATAATTCTATCAGTACATTCTCTCAGGGTCACATTACCTCTTGCTACTGTACATTCCACACTGAGGAAAGTGTCTCTGGGCTTCTTTAGTAAAATCCCACTGGCAGTTTAAGGGGGGAATTAAAACTAAACTGACTCTTGGGCAGAAATAACAAAAAGTCTGCAGCCCCCAGAGCTCTGTCTGCTCAGATTGCACCCGAGCTGACTCCACAGATTCCTCCCTGTGTTCCTGCACTTGTCTCCTAGAAACAGGAACAAGAAGCATTTGCTGTTTTCTCGGCTCCTTTGAAAAGCTCTGCCCCAGCTCTCCCTCACGTTCTGGATGCCCAGCAATCCCAGGGGACTCCCAGAAGGGATGGGCAGCCCTGGAGAAGGGGCTGCTCTGGGATACCAGGGTATGTAAAGGGAATACAGTAGCAACAGGTAAAATATCAGGGTATCAGTAACAAAAACTTGGACAAAAAGTACCAATGGAAAGTGCAATTCATACAGAAATCATGTGCAGGCTTTTGAAACACAGGCAGAAGTTAAATCTGATGTCTCTGTGAAGGTTCAGGCCAAAATAAATTCAATCCAAATAAACCAATATCTCCTACTGGAGAGATAACCCTGGTGAAGAATTTATAAATCTCTTTTTGTGTATTGAAAATTATCTTTTCTTCCCTCTTGCAGATCTGGGTGATTCTGCTATTGCTGCACATGATGGGACCAAGATTGTTATTTGTTTCTCCAGCCTGGATTAAGGCACCTGGGACTTCTGGGAAATTCTTCTGCATTTGTAAAATCTACATAAAGCAGAAAGGTTACAAAAAGCAAACACAAGGTTCAGATATGTCTGAGATTATTTCCCTTCTGTGACTCCAAACCAGATGGAAGCAGTGACATGACCAAGGCCTTGCATTTTGTATGGAAATGGACTTGTCCAGGGTAAAACCAGTGTCACTCCCAGTGTAAATGGGAGAGAAAAGTGACATCCAGATCCTGTGAAACCCTGATTTCCACAAATCAGTAGATTATTCTTGTACATCCATAGTTACAGCACTGAAATACAGTATCAAAATATGGTTTTCTTTCCATTTTCTCTCCAGAAATACACGAAACTTAGAAAGAAGACAAAATTCCAGACAATGTCCAGGCACATGAACAAAGCTGCTGCACTGAGAAAAGCTGAAGTGTGAGACCCCAAAAGCTGCTCCTTCTCCTTTCCCTTCCCTCACATACAGTTTTCTCTCTTTTCCTCCCTCTCTCTTGTTTAGAGATTTAGTCAATTGTTGTCCTTCCAGACCCAACAGCCTCTGCATTTCAATGGCTTTTTGAGCCTAAATTCCTCCATATGGTCTCTTGTGTGACGTGAAATTCCCACAGCAAAATGCAGAGATTGTGAACTAACTTTTGTTTTTTGCTGTCACTTGGAAAGTGAGACTGAAGATAAATGATGGCTTACTCTTTCCTCCTGTTCCTAATCTGTTTCTGATAAAAAAAGGCTCAGAATGTCTCTTTTTGGGATATTACAGTCATCCAGCAACTTCTGATTTCACATCCACTTCTTCAATACTGTCCCTTGCTTTAGGCAGAATCAAAGTCTGAGAACACAGACTCTGCCCCTTCTCAATTGGTTTTGCCTCAGCCAAGGCCTCAGAAATAGTTTTGAACCACCTGACACAGAGAAATCAGTTTTTAACCCAAGGTTTCCACAGAGTTGTGGAGGTATCAGTGGGGGTGTGAAGCACATCCAGCACAGGGAATTGCAGACTGGGCTAGAAAATAAGAAATTTCACTGAAATCAACAGGAAGAGGAAACATAAAAGACAGAAAATAAAGGCTCATCTTGGCAAGAGCACTGTGAGGTTCAGACCTGCCATTCTTTCCTCTGATATCAGAGCAATAATCCCTGATTTTCTGTATCAGGCCTGTCTTGCTGCAGTAGCTGCTTTAGATTCTCTTCCTGCTCCTGTGGCTGTTCAGACATGTGTGTCCTCCTCTCCCTGGGCAATGTTATCACTATCAGACTCTGCAGTGTTCCAAGAACAGCTGAAATTATTACAATAGTTGGAAGAATTAAAAGCACTCCTTTTTTCCTCCTTTTTGGCAGCCTACTTTTATCTGATTTAGCACTGTCCTCGTTTGCCTCCTTATTCTGACAGGAAGATACAACAGATTTCTATAATCAGTTCCCATCAGTGGATGGAATAATTTTAGTGTCAGATGAAAGTGGCTCTGCCTGATGCTTGGAAATGCCCCTCAGCCTGCACAGAGGGTGAGATCCCCTCCCAGGCTCCTCCTCTGCTGCAGCTTTCTGCCATCACCACTAAATCCTCTCCATGGCCAATTCTGCAGCCACAGTCCAGCCCCAGAAATGCCCCAGACACCAGAGCTCTCTGAGCTCCCATACCCAGCACCAATTTAATCTCCCTTTCTTCACCAATTCTTCATTCTCTCGTGATGTCTTGGCAACATTTTGTTCCCGTCTGACATTCATCATTAGCTTCTTTTTTTTCCTCTAACTTCCTTTTCTATTCCTTTCCCTCCCCATCTGCTAATTTCAAAGGAAATTGCCTGGTATTCAGCATTATCAGCCAATCTGTTTACTCTGCTCTTGTTCCAGTGAAGACCATTTCTCACACACTGAGCTGCTCTGCCTCACCCCCTGCACACCATTATTCTCCTCACAGCCACCTGGAGAGATAACTACCCTTCCAGCTTCCAGAAATGTGGTCTCCCTTTTGAAAATGAAGCTGTGGAAACAGAGATCCCAGGTGTTGGCCTTGTCTCCCTCCCAGCACAGTTGGCACAGAGGGCAAAGGAAGGCCCTGGCACCACCCTGGCTGTGGGAGATGCTCACACTCTGTGTGGAACAAGCTGTTCCTTCAGAAACAGCTTCTCGTGGTCCCAAGGCCTCCACTCCCCTCACATCAGCCCAGCTGTTCTCAGCAGAAGCAGCACCCAAATCACTCCTGTCCCACAGTGCTGGAGTTGCTGATCCTGCCTTGCTCAATATTAGAGAGTTCAGGATTTCATTACTGAAAATGGCACTGATTTTGACCTCGTACTCCAACCCTTTAAGATACAAGATGAATAATACAAAGTCTCCTTTGATCCCTATCAGAGTGGTTAATGCTGAGAGGAAAATGTTGAAACAGCCCTTGACAGCAAAAACGTGAAAGTTTTGCATAGCAAGTGTAACTGGTGTTAATGGCTGCTGGAAACCAGGGGGAACCACCACCAGCAAGGCCTTTATTAAATATGCAAATGCCAGAATTCTCCTTTCATGGCCCACTGAAATACTTTAGAGAGACCCCTCCAAAGGGGGCTCATTGTGAGAGATGATCCTATTGAATTATATTAAATATCAGCATTAAGAAAATGGAAGTGAAATATGGATCTGTTTCTATAGAGATGAGATTAGCTGGCAAAAGTGATCTCACTGTGGAATGACAGACGTGAATTTACAAAGTGACCAGATTTTTTCAAATTGATAATTAATTTGGCTTTAATGAGAGGAGTTTGGAATAAATGAGAGAACTGAGATTCCACCTCATCAAGTGTTATAGTTTGTGTTTCAGGTGGTTGTTATGAACATCTCTGTGTTGATCTGAACACAAGTTTAACATCCTCTCTCTGCCCTCAACCATGTCAAGGCACTCAAGCACAGACATCATTTCAGGCAGGTACAGCAATCAAACCTGCCCCAGAGCTGAAGGATTTTATTAATGGAGCCTTTGATAAAGGCAAGTCTTGCCAAAGTCAGTGGGACCTGCACAACCTCAAAATGGCAAAACTCAACTTCTCTGGGGTTAATTAGAAAAAAACCCCACCCCTATTTTATATATATATCACTTGGGAATTAAAAAAAGTCCAATTTTTGTATAATTTCATTACTATTAATACAAATCTTTATGTGCTGAAACAAGTGGATTCTTGTGTGATGGCAAAGTAGATCAGAATAATTTTACTGTGTTGGAGCTTGACTTCTTCCCAACTGCAGGAGGGGATCATGCTGCTGTATTGTATGTTGCTTAGCAATATAATGTGAGAAGCAGCACCACAGTCCTTGACAGCATCATTGTCCATTGAAATGCCTGTGAAATATTACCTGGGTTATATAAAGGTAGCACACAGGCACAGAAAATAGCCTGAAGTTTCCAAAAGGACAAAGGGAAAGGAGGACTGTAAAGAAAAGCCATTGCTATTCCAGTGGCAGAAAGGTCTCCCTGGATGATCTTTCACTATCTGAATACAGGCAGCATAAATTAAATATGGAGAAATCACATCTGTAAAGTCTCACCCAGCTCTGCTCAGGAATGATTTGCTGTACTGGAGAGTGACTGTTCCCTTACAGTGGAGTAACCCTGAGTCCATGGATGTGCCAGTGCCCCGTGGTGCTGCCTTATAAAGACCCATTGCTGATCACTCCAACATTTTGCTTTGGAGGAGAAGTTTTGTGCCCTCATGAAGTGCTTGCTCAGGCTGAGCAGGATGTGGGCAGAAGGAGGAGCACTAAGCCAAGATGGATTTGTTCCACAACCAGGTGAAGTGATCAGGGCCTTATCAGACAGATGGGAATGTCCACCCTGTGTGTTTCCCCCAGCTCACCCTCCATATTCCCTGGGCTTGCCTTTGCTGTGCTGCCTTTTGCACAGATGTGTCAATGTTCTCCTGCTTGACTGCTCTGGACAGTGTAGGAGCCTCTGCCAAGATGTGGCTCTGTGTGTGCCCTGGGACGTGGCTCTGGCCCCTCTTGCAGCCACATTGTGACCAGTGAGGGGGAACAGCCTGGGCAATCTGCTTTCTGACCTTGTGAGCAGCTGCCAGGCCCTGCTCACTGCCCAGTGCTGAAAGGCTCTGAGACATCAGCATTGCCAAGGTCCTCTCTTCCCTCCTGCCTGGTTTCCTTGCTGTTGCCCTTCCCTTGTGTAATTCTGAAATTCCACACGACTGAGCTGCTGTGACAGCGCCGTGAGTGACTCCAAGGGTAATGGATTCCTCTGAGCTGCTGCAAGAGGAGGTCACAACCCCAAATCTGTGCACAGGGACTGCAGCAGAGTGAATCCCAACTCCAGCACTTTGCAGCTCACGAGCACAGCCACTGCACTCACCCAGGGCTGTTGTCTGAGGGAGCATCAGGCTCATATTCTGACTTGGTCATACGGAACAAACCTCGGATTATGATGGTTCACAAAGACACAGGAGCAGATCTGCATCTCAGTACAACAGTATTGAATAGACATGACAGATCCTAGGGGCCTTTCCAAGGAACAATTCAATATTCCCTTTTATAGTCTTTGGCACACCACAGAGTTTATTCAGCTTGAATCAACTAATGGATTTGAGCATTCTCTTTAACAAAGAGAAAAGATGTTGAGCCGCACTGACTGCAGGGTTACAGAATGCTTTGGATGAATCTCATAAACTGACTTATCACAGAACCTGTGCTGCCTTTTCTCAAAACTCCCAGGCACTTATGGCTCATATTTTAAAATGAGAATTTCTAAAATGTGCTTAGAACACTTATTCCTGTTGGTGGATGTCCCACCAATGACCTTGGGAAGCTATTTGCCTTATGAAAAGAGTGAAGATGGATGAAATGAGAGAGTTGTGCTGTTGAGAGAAACAATGTAAGAGAAGCAAACATTTCAGGTGGGTCACAACCTCCCCACGTGCCCACAAACCCCCCTGCAGGAACACACAGAGCTCAGGTTTAGAGCAGGACCCAATTCCTTCCCACAGAGCAGAACCTCCTAAAACACAGGAATGGCAATGGTGAGATTGAACCTGCAGTAAACCTCACTCATCCTCAGCCAAGAGGAATATGGTTTTGATCTCCAGGATCAAGATGATATTCAAGGAGCATTTGATCTGTAATACCCATTCTCCTAAATCAACATTAAGTGAGGAGTTTAAGCAGGAAGGGCACTTAATCTGAAAGTAATTACATTTGTCTCCAGATGAAAACAGAAGGGTTTGGTGCTCACAGGGATCCGACTGTGCAGCCCAAATGTGGGGCTAAGGACAGAAATCTCCTGAGGGATTGCACTGGAGAAAGGTCCTTCCAAAGAGCTGCTCCCCATGTGTGTCCAAGGAGGCAGCAAGGAGGCAGCATTTTCTCCCTGGAAAAGAAAGCAGGAAAGTAAAGGCAGGTCCAAACTAATCGCTGGGTGGTGCTCCCAAAAATTTGATAATTTAAAATAGTGGCTGCAGGACAGTGGATGGGTCATCAGAAATACCATATTTTCACCACAGCCTTCCTTTGGCCTTTGAATCATTTCGTATTTCTTTGAATTCTCTCATTTGATTCTCCTTATGTAGCTTTTTTTAAGCTTCTGACACATATCCTTGGTGTTCCAGCCTTTCATCTGATCAGAAATGAAGATCTATTCTGTGGCCTCTGTGCCTCTAATGGATTTTCTGGTTAAACACAAGTGAATGTATAATTCAGCCAGAAGGTTTTTCGTAGCAGTGCAGTCTCACAATAGATTAAAAGCTGTTAGCTTTTGCTAATACAGGCCCCTTTTTGGATCTGGTCCTTCAGAAAAGATCAGCAAAGAAAGACTTCTGCCTTTATTCCTTATTTTCATCCTGAGGTTTTTCAATTTCACTAGAAGTCAAGTTGCTTTCGTTTTTCCCCTTTCATTTGCAGCTCAGAGGCAGCAAAGCTGGCACGATACAAGTGTGCCCTGTCTCGCTCTCTGCACAAATAATTTTAGCAGGGAGAATAAATAACATCCCTGTTTTCACAGCCAATTGCTCAGAATAACTTTCAAAGGGTGCCCTGACATTTCTGAGCCTCCTGAGCTGCTGGGAGCACCCACAAGTGGGGAACAGTTGCAGTTGAAGGGTGAAGAGTGAACCCACTCCTGGCTCCCTCACAGCCAAGCCTTTCAATGTCAATTAGCATCACTGACTTGGCTTGTCAGCTCAAGGCCACAAACCCATCTGATATCCATCCTCGTGCTTCCCTCTGACTCAGCTAAACCTTAGCACTAATTCCCTCTGCACAGAGGGTGGAAAACACACCTGGAACAGCTGGGGAAGCACCTGCAGGGTTCCAGTTCAGCAGTGACTGTGTCACTGGGGCTCCTCAGCACTCACAGCCCAGTGCTCTCCCCAAAGGAGTCCCTACAGAGCAACCCTGGAGCCAAGGGGTGAAGGGACGGCACCCACTCGTGTCCCAAAGGCTCCCCATCTCCACAGCAGGAACACTCATCCTCTTTAGTGCACAGATGACCAACAAAAGGGATTAAATTACAACAGAGCACCTAAAAACACTCCAGAGAGACACAAGGAAACAGCTTTTCCTAAAAGAGACTGAAGCGCAGGAATAACGTGAACAGCCCCGCAGCCTCAGCCCGGGATTTGGATATCGGTGCAGAAAACCCTTCGAACTGGGATTGCCAGAACAAACCACTTTGGGCACCGGTGCTTGTGGCACTTTGGTGCCGCCTTCTGTTCCCCCATAGCAAAGGCTGAAACTCCCTCTTGTGGGGGACTCGGGAAGATCCCTCCTGGAACAGACACACCACGGTAAGATCGATGGATCTTCCTTTTAAATCGTCACTTTTTCCCACACCACGTCCCCTGACCTCTCCAAAAGAGGCTGTGCTGTGTCCATCCTTGGAGGATTTCAATCCCAGACACGACACAGCCCTGAACAACCTGATCTGACCCTGGAGCTGATCCCGTTTGAACACGAGGCTGGAAAAAAGAAGTGCGGAAGCATATTAGGGACTTGCTGCTGCTGTCTGTTTCATTAGGTCCAAATGTAGTTGACATCATCATCTGCTGAAGATTTCAGGCAACAGGAAACATGGAAATTCACTTCAGTGTCCTAATTCCCAAAACAGATGAAGAGAGACTGAGGATGAAACAGGAGCACAAACAAATACACAGGGTCAGGTTGAAGTATCTTAAAGGGCTCTTCTGTTTGTACCCCAAAGGAACCACAACCTGCAACCTCAGGTACTGCTGAATTACCATCTTGATTCACCACAGCCTAATTCTGTTAATACCAGAGTAGTTCTGAGCATCAATATTGACTTTCTAAACCCACTTGCCTTCACAAGTCTGAAAGCAAAGTCAGAGAAGAACCACAGACCCTCAGAGGTTTTCAGCTGTTTGCTGAAAGTTATGAGCTCAGGCAAGTGCCTGGATCTTGGGCTTTATTGTGGAGCTCAAACCATCCCATCAAAGTCCAGCTCAGTCACTTTGGGTGCAACATAATGAACATTTTATGAGATGGCAGAGTTGGAGACAAGATACAAAAGCAAAATAGAATTTACCACTCAGGAAATGTTCCCATTCAAAGCCTGTATATAAGAATAAACTCAAGAAATAAAAAGAGCATTTGAGTCCTTTCTTACACTGAAGCTTTACAACACCATAAACAAGGTATCAAGGCCTTGGTATCAAATGCTATCCCAGCACAGCTGTACCCCCCTCTTGCTTACATTTTTAACTGGAGTCAACTGCCTGTCCTTGGATTTATTTTTAACAGCCAGCAGTCATTTCAGCTGTGGGTAGAGGACACTGTGAGTGCACACAAACACTCTCTGCAATGGGAGTGAATAAAAGAAGACATCCCAATCCTTCTAGACTGTATCCCATTCATAAATTAAATGTTCCTCATCCTCTGCAGTTACATAAGAAGAAGTGGAATGGTAATTATGTTGAGTGTTTCCTCTTGGCAGATGTAGATTTTGCAGCTTCCTCACCTTGCTCTCCTCTGCAGAGTTTCTGGACTGTGCCCTGACCTTCTGTTCAACTGCATTCACATTGTCAAACCTTCCATGGCACTTCAGTCACCTGATCCTGCTCCAAAGCAAATGATCTGCACTTACATTCTTATATCCCACTTCTACTGCCATCTGTCTGTCCTTCCAGCCATGGGGGGTTACACTGTGCTTGTCTTGGGTTCCCTTCATCCATCAGTTTTCTCACTCCCTGACTGAACAGCATATTTGAACTGCTTAAGGGTTTCTCCTTTTATTTCCAGGGGGCAGGTAAAAGAGGTTCAGCCCAGCAGAAATCCTTGGCTCTTCTTGGTTTGCACAATGATTAGAACACTGATTCCATGGGATTTCTCTCCATGTTTTCCACAGTGCAGAGATGGGGCAGTTTCCCCCTCCACAGCTCTGATAATCCCAGACAGGCACTGCTGTTTATAGAGGCTGGAGATGGAATCCAGAGATGGGGGGTTTATGTACAGGGCAAATTCTTTGCTCAGCACAACCCAAATCTTTTTCACTGCAGAGGTTGTTCCTCTATAACAGAGAACATTTGGCCTGAAGCTGATTGAAAAGGTGGGTTTACAATTTGGTATTAAAGGACAATCAGTGACTGGAGAACACAATGAGTAAGACAGAGCCTCATATGAAATGCTACTTGTCAAGCTTGACATTTTATGTCTCTATTTATATCAGTCTCAAGGAGATGGAGTTTGCTGGCAGTAAATCCCAGCCATTAAAGCAGGTTAGAACCTGCTGGAAAAGTTTGTGGCTCAGTTTAATTGGGCTGTATTTATCATTAGCATTATGGTCTTAAACACCTCACCCACTGACATTATTTTTCTCCTTCAAGCCTTTCTAACTTCTCTAGAGCCATAAAGTCTTGTCAGGAGTTTTTATGTTGTTGTTTTTTAGAGTCAGTTACTTTTGCCAAGGTCTGGTGGTGCTCCCAGCTCATGACAAAACCTGAGGCTGAAGAAGATCACTGTGTGTCAACACAAGGGATCCTGAAATGAAACACCAAGTGATTGCACATCCTGTGAGCTGAGTTCATGACACCACTTAGGAAGCAACTGCTTCAGGTGAAGAGTTTGTCTGCTGCCTTCTGTCTGTGAGGGGGAAATCACTTAATGTGTCATTCTCACTTAGGAACATTTTGAGGCGTTTTGGCTGCAGATCAGTGCCAAGGGAATGGAGGGATGCAAAGTCTGACAGGTGGGGTCTCTCTGCCTCACCCCACTCCTGGTGTGTCACAGTGCCTGGGGAAGGGCAAGGGAAGGAATTGTGTGACATAATTTAGAGCAATGTGATCTCCAGTAACTGCAGAATGTCTTCCCCCTTTTTTTTTTTTTTTGGTCTTATAAGTTTTAATGAAAGAATTTTGTCAATGACAACCAGAGAAACACAACTCATATAATTGGTGAAAGGGGTAAGATTTTTCTGACAAAGAGGCTTTTGTTGCAGCAGCATTTTTTAGGAACACCAAACTGGCCACAGAATGGGAGCACAGGGGGAAAAATTTAATTTCCAGATGAAACAATTTGGATTTTCTCTGTGCTAATCAATGTTTTCAGACTATATTTAAGCACACTTTAAAATATTTTAGAAAAAAATTAAGGGAAAAAAAAGAAACATTCAATCATTCTAAGGAGAGGTAGAATTTTAATGTGGGCAGCAAAGTTTCTCATTTTTATGTTTCCCTGCAATCACAGCAGAAACAAGTGCTAAGCCTAATGTCCCCACCAGCAGTGAGGCTCATTAGGTACAAGTTGCATCATTTCACCAGGAGAAAGAATTAATTTCTCTGTAATTTATGAAAGCCCAAACTCAGATGACTGCTCAGGTCTCTCCCCAATTGTGTTACAGCTCCCAAATTTGCCAATGGACTTTAAAAGATGTTTGAAAACAGTTTGTCTGAGTGAACATCTTGTTTACAAGAACAAACTACTGAGGCTGAGTAATAAAACTGGGAGAAATGCATTTTATAGTGGAAACACTGGCACAGCTTTAATTCCTTGAGTGTAACTGGCACCTCTGGACAGACTGTTCAGCCACTGCCAGTGTATTTTAAATCTCCATGGAAAAGCCAGAGGAGAAATCCATACAGCAAGAAATAGAAACATCAATCCCTTCCAAATGCAGGATGCCTTCAGCTGGGGAAGTTTGCAACCCATTAAACCCAGTGCTGTGGATGAAAGGGGAGCCCAGGAGGGGGATTTCACCCATTGTCAGCGTGGATTCCACAGTAACCGGAGTCACAACTTAACAAGGAAGGAGACCCCAAGTCTTCTGCAAATGGAGCAAAAATAGGAATTAAGGAAATCAAGTGCAGGCTTTGAAGGAAATGCATCTTCAGCTGCTGGAGGGAGAGACACCACTGCCCACTCCCTGGACACAGGCAGCCAAACAGAACCCAGCAGGAGCCAGGGAGCGTTTTGTGCTGCCGCTGGGAGGATCTGAAGTGCAGCTCTACACTGATCACCAGTAAACACCCACAGTTACTGGAACTACAGCACAATTCCCCCCTAGCTCCTGGGGTTCCTCGGAGATTTAATCCCAAAGCCAGGCCCTGCCCAGTGTTCGGGAATGATGGGAGTTCCGTGCAAGGGAAGAGACCAGACACAGAAATCCAGGTAATTCCCAGGAACATCCACACTGCTCACACACCCCAACAACTGCTCCTCATTCATGTAGTTCTGCTAAAAAATAAAAATAAATGAGATACCAAAATAGCACTGAAGTCAGATTATGGTGTTTGATGTATCTACCAAACCTCCCTCATGTTGTAAATGAAAACAGCATCTTGTTACTTAAGTAAAATAATTAACAGTAATAATCCTAAAAAAGCCTTTCTGCTAAACAAGTTTCAAAATACAGCAAAAATCAGGCCAGTGGGGAGTCACAAAGTCACAAATCTACCACAAAACTTGTAAAAAGCATCTCTACAGCTTCTTGGGGCTCCCTGTGCTACTTCAGCTCTGACTAATAAGAACAGATGTACTCAATATGAAATTGTCCTGCTGAAGCAGGAGAAATAAAAGTAAAATATTTCTTTCTAAAGCACACCAGAAAGTGCTCTATGATCAGATAATCAGCTGCTCAACAAACACTGCACAGAGACAAGCAATAAAAGCCACTGACTAAAGAGTGTCTTGACAGCTCTAAAGAAAGCTTGAGTAAAAGCTTCTACAAGCAGTGCTTTATTAGTGATTTACTAAATATAGCAATGGCCTCTTGCAAAGTTTATCAGCATATCTAGTAATGTAAATGTAGCCATCAAATCTAACCTTCTAACCAGCTGGATCTTGGTTTAATCATTTCTTTTTTTTCTGTGCAAATATTCTTATTGCTGGCCCTGGGGGGTAAACACTTGGTTGTAACTCTTGTGTTCTAATATTGCACGTGATGTATTTGGAATGACTGTGGTAATTTCAGCTCAGTCAGGACTTGTAGTTAACTTTATTGAGTGTGGGGATGATTCCTCAGATACACAGAAGGGTTGGATGCTTCATCCCAGTGGTTGTTAAGATCAGTGACTGTGCTTGGTAAAGTCCTGTCCAAGGTGTTTGAAATCCATGTGAATTCCTTCTTTAACCACCTGTAAAAGGGGCAGAACAAAGCTGAGCTTTCCCTCAGCAGCAATTGCTGGTCTCTGCAGCCACATTATCAACCAGGGAAGGCAAAGAATCCCTTCTAACTTGGCACAGGGATAATTGATCCTTTCCAAGCCCTCTGCCAGCAATGCACCTCTCTGGAGTCCTGCTGTCCCAGATTCTGGGGAGAGTGCAGACAGAAGTGAAAGGAGAGTGGAATCACAGAAGCCAGAAATGCACAATATCCGTGAGTTCATTTCTGCCTCTGGAGCTGTGAATAGTCCCTGGGATCATTTCAGTCCCTTGGCCCAAAGAGCTTTGGAGAACCAAAGCCAGTCATTATCTGACACTGCCCAGCCAGCTCCTGTTTGCTTTGGTACAATGGAGACAGGACATTTTTCTCCCATTAAACCACTATCTTTTCAATTATCCAAACTCTTCTTAATTACTCCTTTTCTTTTGTGCTGGAGCTCCAAACACCAGGTGTACTCCACTCCATCCATTTCAAGTAACAGATGAGCCAAAGCAGAAATAGTTCATTTCCAGTATCAAGCACTTGTGTCAGGATGAAAAATCCTGAACTTTAGGGTTGCCTGGGAGCTGCTGTTGGAAACAGAGCTCTCCACATTATATCCCACATTTCACTTGGGCAACAGTATTTCCTCATGCCCCAAAGGGAAGCAGCAGCAAACATGGGAATAGTTCAACACAAGATGAAGAGCCAAAGCCAGAGAAAAGTGTCTTCCAAAACCATCTTCATCCTTCTAAATGTGTAACAATGGTCTTCAAATCCCAAGAAGAGTCATAAAATGTCAATATTCCATTCACTTATGTAATGTATTATTTCTTCTTTTAACTTGCAACTGAAAAAAAGTTTGAGTTAATTTATGCTTTTTTCTAAAAGGTTTCTCTTACATTTTGGGTTGGGTTGTTTAATAAGTTACTCAGATCTGTGCAGGACAGCAAACCAGGCTGTTTTCTGCACACCTACACTGTATTCCCAAAGCATTTATTCCACTCCTATAAACTCCACAGACACCTTCACTCTGCTGAGATGTCACAGCACACACAGGAGGTACAACACATGGAAAAGGGGAGAGCCCAGACCCAGGTTTTTTGTTCTTGGCTGCTAAAACCATCTGTGGCTTTGCAGGAACCCATCACCACACAGAGGGTGTGAGAACAGACAAGATCTATTATTATTCCTCATTAGAGCACAAGGAAAAACTACCTGTGTTATTCCGTTTGCTGTAACAGTCAATATTAGAAGACAGTCAAGGATGAAGATGTTTCAGTCTCAGCCAGTTCTAAACATGCCCATGTGGTGTGTTCATAATGAAGACACTGGTTTGGCCCATGGATTGGGGAGGAATTAATCAGAGGCAGCACAAGGTGCTACTGACTCCTAAACTCCAACTTGATTAAGTGAGAATCAGTCTCTGCCCTGAACCACTGAAAGCTCTGCTAGAAAGTGAGGATGAATAGATGGTGCATAATGAATTCCAAGGCTGTGAACTGATCTGTGTTGATTAAGAAAGTGAAATCAAGGGAATAAAAGCATGGACAGAAATAGCACAAGGGCTCAGTGAATCACAGCTTTTGTCTCTGACCAGCACCTTCCAGTCTGGATGTGATGAATAAATTGCACAGTCTCAGCCTCATCCCACACAGGGTTTGTGCACAGGGTGGGATAGTGGGAGGGAATCCTTCCCTGGGAGGGTGGGCAGGCCCTGGCACAGGGTGCCCAGAGAAGCTGTGGCTGCCCCATCCCTGGGAGTGCCCAAGGCCAGGCTGGATCCCCTGGGACAGTGGGAGGTGTCCCTGGCCAGGGCAGGGGGTTAGAAAGAGATGGGCTGAGTCAGTACAAATAATTAAATATCTCAACAGCAGCAGCTGAATGGAGACTCACACCAATACACTGAGTGCTGAGCTGCAGCCTCTCTCCAGCCATCTGTCCTAAAAATCTCAGCAGTGATTAAGACAGAAATGTCACCTCACATTTATAAAGCAGTTTTCATCCTGAAGCACTTCATTAACTATCTTTCCAAAGATCACTTGGCAAGACTGATTTTGCTGTATTTCTCCTCTGTCTGCCCAATCACACACAAAAAAAGAGGCAGATTGTACCCTTTTTAGAATCCATCAGATAAAACCTTAAACTGGAGTTTCCATAGAAACACATCATAGGTCTCTTGGTTTCTCTCTCAAACCTGTTCACAAACTTTCAGCTCTACTCAGGCTGGATTTCCAGAAACACCAATTGGCTCTTTCATTTCCTGTAATGGTTGGACTCAATCTCAGAAATCCTTTCCAGCCTAAATGGTTCTATGACTTTATAAAAAGACAAGGGAAGAACAACAGCTGCCATGGACAAGGGAACAACAGGGCAAAAACTGTATTTTTGGGTCATCCAGTAAAATGTCAGAGTGTCAGTCAAGTCCAATTTTGCCCTGAAAATCTCCTGTCAGAGGTTGTTGTAGAAATTTGAGCCTTGTAGGAACCCTGACTACGGAGAAAACTGTGTCATGCCAGTGATGAACACAGGGCTGGGACTTTTCAGGAGCATTCTGACACAAATTTATGACTTGCCACAATTTACTGCCCCTGACTCCCAGCTCAGAGTCAATTTTATTGTGAATTACCAGTGGGGTGATACAAATGTTTGTCTTTATTTCCTTAACTTTTATTTCAGTTCTTTCCTGACTCCAGCACAGCTGAACCACAAATGTACCTGCAATAAAACGCTCCTTGGAGCTTTGTTGTATTT
>VYZS01070584.1:0-17985 GCA_013400695.1 Neodrepanis coruscans | reverse complement strand
TTTTTTTTTTAACACAACCCCCATGTCTGCTGCGCATCAAGGCATTAACACAAACACAGGTGAGAAGAAATGTAAGAGCCCAAGTGGCAGACTTTGCCTTATCTCGTGGATCTGGAGCAAAGACAGCCAGGAGGGAGTGTTTTCACAGGTTTATAAATCTGATAAATACAAGTATAACATCCTGCCCACCACAATGGGGCAGGGGAGAAGGGAAGGGAGTCCCAAGGGTTGCTGAGAGAGCACTGGCTTGTACTTGGCAGCTGGAGAGTTCACAACAGCTGGAAATTTATGCTGATGTGTCAAACAGCTTCTCAATCATCTCCCCCACCTGGTCGACCTGGTATTTGATGTACTTCTCAGGGTTTTTGGTGAAGGGCACGTTGCTATATCTGCAAAGGAAGACAATTCCCAGGTGACAAACAACTGGAACACAGCAAAGAGACCCACTGGCCCCTCCTCTGTCACAAATCAGCTCTACTCCAGCACATCCCTCTTGAATCTGACAGGGAATCTTGCATGGAGCAAGTGACCTGGTTATCCTACATTAATAACCCAGAGTAGCTCAGAACTCGGTGCTCAGCAGAACATCTGTGCTCACCCTGACTGAGGAATCAGGTGACAGCATATGTTTGCCACTAGTAGATGGAAAAGTGCCTCAGCTCAGGCTAGTCCAGGCACCAAAGACTCCAATAAATCCAAAGAAAAGAGGACAGTATTGCAGGAGGACCCACCTGTTCAAGAAGGCACCATAGGTCTCTTTCACAATGGTTTTCTGTGCCCGGCGGATTTTGTCCCGTTGCTCCATGTCTGGAATTGCCCAGGCCTTCTGGATCTTACACAGCTCCTCCAGCCCATCATTAAAACCCTGTCCAAAGTAAAACCCAGTGAGCATCCCATCTGCAACCACACCTCCACTCTGAGTCTGCTCTTTCCCTCCACTGCTGATTACAAACAGTTCCCCTCCTCCAATCAACCAGAGGATGTTCTTACACCATCCAACTCCTCCTTACTTTAAAGCGCTCCTTTATCATCTGCCTCTCCTTGTCCTTGAGCTGCAACAAAGAGGGAAAGGATTTTATTTCACCTGAAGGAATAAATATCCAACATCAATGCTCACCCACGACTCCCCATCCAACCTAAGCAATATCCAACCTACTTGGTTTGGATTCAATCTCCTAAAGCAGAGAAGAAAGAGCTGCAGAGAGCAGCACACCCTACATTCAGCAAGTAGCTTTCAGCTGAAGTAGTTTTAACAAGTGTCATTTTCATCCAGAACAGACATAAAAATAGACTTTTTTTATGCTTCAGCCCCTTCCAAGGGAAGGTCTCAGGGTTTTGCAAATCCAAAATAGAAGCATGTGAAGATATGAGAATGGAAGCAGAGATGAAAAGACTTGGATGAATCTGGGGCAGGGGAGATCAGAAGGCACTGCTGCTCTCCATCTTGTGCCAGAGCAATACTGGCATGAGATATAAAGAAGGTTTCTGAGAATTTTTTAATGTGACAAAGGAGATGTTTCTGGCAATTTCTGTCATCTCAAGCCTATCCTTGCCCATCCTCTCACCTTCACTCCTGGTTGAAAGACAGGCAGGTTTCTCTCCAAGATGTAATCTGTCACCTTCAACCAGCTGCATGTGAAACAAGATGGGAAAGGCAAAGAGGAGTTACTCATACCTCACCAGAGCATCTGTGTCTTCACCCATGACCCAAAGGCCAACTCAGACAATACACATCCCCAAACTTTTCACAGTGACCCCTTCCCAATTAATTGCTTGGAAATCAGAATACTTGGCCTTGGTTTTAGACAAATTTCTGGTTCCAGCTAATCTCTCCCAGTGTTCCAGCAGCATTGGCTGCCAAGGAGCTCTCAAACCAACAAAACCAAGGGAAAAGCAGAGGATGTGACCTGACCTGCGCTGGTAGGTCTGGATCTGCTGCTCGATGAGCTCCCGGTAAGACCTCTCAGCTGTTTTCTGTGTCACAGCTACCAACTGGATCAGCTCAGACCTGGAAGAGCAGAAAACCTGAGGAAACACCTGAGCCAGCTGCTCTCAGGATGGCAGCCTTTCAAGACCCCTCTCAACAAGTTCTTTTCTGCACTTCACAATAGAAGGGTACTTGAAATGTGCAAAGGGGGGAGATAGAAGTGACTCCAAGTTACTTTCAATGTCCTCAGTCCTCCAAAGATCAAAGGATTCTCTACAGCCTAAGGCATTTCTAATGCTTTTATCTTCCACTCTTGTGTAACATGGTGTTTATAATACTGCAAAACTTACAAAAAGGAAGTTTCAATAGTAGAAAAATGAGATATGAGACAGGCTGGCAAGTAAATGCTCTTAATGCAGAGCTCTGCTCCAAAACCAAGCCTTGGACTTGAGGGAGATTTACCCAGACACACTTACTTCTCCAAGGATTTCAGAATGTAGTTGTAGTTGTTGTGCAGAAAAATGGCACTCAAAGCCGGGTCTTCATAAACCTTGGATTTACTAAGAAGGTTAAGCTGCAAGTTGCCCAGCACTTTGCCTTAAAGAGGGAAAAAAAAAGAACAAGAAGTTTTGCACTGAAATTTCTTATTACTGAAAAAGCAAACTGAGCTGCTGGCTCACAAGCAAAGTGAACAGCACAATGCTGACTGCCTGTACAAAGGGTACAGTCGTGTACTTAACAATCCTTACATAGATCTGTCCTCACCAAGTCACCAAAACCTCTATGCAAAACAACTGCCTTCATTGCACCTGGCAATACAGGTGCATTTTGTGTTTGGAGAATACCCAAGACCTGCCCAAAATGCAGGCTCAGCTCTCACAGAAGAGCCTGAACCCCATTGTAACAGATCATCTCACTATCTTGGAGGTTTTACAGATCCCCTCTGGCAGATGAGTGCCTCCATGGGGTTGAAGGTGACAATGGTTCAAGGCAGCTGATGACAAAAGCTCAGAAGTGAGCTGCTGCACTGTGCTTTGTCCTGTCCAACTGTAGGTCTGAAACTCCCAGTCTGACCCTTTTTTCCATCCCTCTCATCAGACTCCAGCTCAAACATGGAAAGACCAAATGAAGACACAGCCTGTGCTCTTCCCCCAGGAATGAGCCAAGTGAAGGAGAGCCCAAGGGACAGAAGTGGGAAGGGTACTCACAGATGTAGGTGCTGAGCAGCCGCCTGCTGAACTCTGAGCTGTAGCTACTGGCTGAGGAGCTGGTCTCTGAAAAGAAGAGTCTTAGGCCAGTTAACATGCCCTGGGAAGGGGGGCTATGTGTGGTCAGCCTGCCTCTATTCAAACAAGCCTCATCCCTGTTGCTATGGAATTAATGCAGAGCTCCCATCAACAGTGAAATCATCTCCTGTTTCAGTGCTGACTGTCACTGGCTCATCCAGGGTGAGGTGGGAGAGCTCTGCACCCCTCAGTCCTTGTATCATATGCAGAGCACCCCACCAGAAATCTCTCTTTTCCTTCCTAGTGTTCTCTTGATCAGAAATAGAGTCATTAAACTCACCCTCCCCATCCTTTCCTCCACCTGAAATCAGCAATCACAGAACAAATAAGCTGGAGCTGTTAACAGCAAGCACACAACAGTAATTGAAACAAGCAGAGTTGCTCTGGGAAGTTTCAGCCATCCCCATGGTTGCTGACAGGGCCTTGCCTGGCTCTATGAGGGACTGTGCCAGCATGGGAGCCTGCCCTTACAAGCAGTGACTCCAGGCTGGCACATGCTCCTCTGTCTATGCACAAGAGATGGCTTTCTGCCCTCGAAGGCTTGTGGGCATGGGGCCCAGGGGACACGTGGGGTGGCCATCTCCTCCTGCCCCCACCAGAGAGTTTGGCAGTGGGGTCTAACTCGGGTGGTCCGAGCTCACAGGCACCCCATGGGAAAGGCCTCGAGCCTCCTGTTGCTGGGAGCTGGACAATAGGGAGCTGAGTGCACATGGGATAAAGCATGATCCCAGCTGGGCCAATTTGCTACCTGTGCCAAAGAGATTCAGTGCCATCAGAGTGTCTTGAGCCTGTTTCAGTTTATGTGGCATCCCTCATTGTCTGCTGCTGAAAAGCCCTCCCTATTCTCTCCAGCCCATTTGCTTACCCTCCCCTTTTCCCCCTTTTCAGTTATGTGTTCATTTATTTACCACTGCTGGAGAATAAAGAATTAACATACATGACCAGAGTCCGAGGCAATATGAACAGGTACGTGTGGGTAAGTCTGCTTACCTCTGGGATCTAAAGGAATATTGTATGTGTCCCCAAGAACTACAAAGATTAGGCAGAGCAAAGAGAAAAGGGGAGGGAGGAGAGAGAAAAAGAAACGCAAAGTGCAAAAAGACAGGTTAGAGACCACCATCCCTTTGAGAACAAAGCAGATATTAACACACAGCAGCCACAGACAGGTACACAGGAGAGCAGGCAGGAGTCCTTCCAAGGTCACAAATGGAGTGGAGATCACAGAAGAAAGGCAGAATCTAATCTCCAACCCTACTGGTAGAGACATTGTGTGCATTGTTCCTGGATGTATTTAGCAAGACCCCTCATTCCAAATCAGTTGAAATCCTCTTGCAAGGAAAAGCTACCTCAAGCTTCTGCTACGTTTTCAATCAGCTCCTAAGACAGATCCCCACTGAATAACAGTATGTCAAGACTTCCAAACAACAGTGCTGACATCACCATAGAGGGAAAGAAATGGGAAAGAGCTGATTTTCCCAAGAAAAAACTCAAGACCACTTATTTGGCCAAGGAGAGAGCGCCAAGGCCTGAGCACACTCAGCTTGCAGGTGGAGAGAGCTTCTGATCTATTAATTTATTTCTGTAATGAGTCTCGTCAGCATCCCAGCAGAGATAAAACTTGTCTCTCTGATGAGGCACATGGCACACAAATAGCTCAGGAGTCCCTGCTTGCCCATGGCTGGACACTGAGGAGATTCTGCTGCTGCTGTTTTACTCTGAGCAGAGGATGTGGCAGAGGAAGTTGCACCTGGACCAGCCACCCTGACTCCAGTACAGCCACACAGCACCAGTCCAGGGTCAGATCTGAAGCTAAATTACCAAGGCATCCTCTCTTGATACCAGAGAGCACAACAGCAATAAGCACTATCCCCAGAGTACCTGACAGGAATAAGTGTGGAAGGCCAGCAGGGAAACTCTGCATCCCTTGGAGTTCTCCAGATAACCAACTGTGGGGTTATGGCAGATTGGAGGACAGGACAAACCACAGGGTAAAGGATGGGAGGAGAACAAACTCACAGTGCATGTTGAGGTTTGATCATTTTAGGGAAGATGTCCAGGCAATTTGAGGAAGGAACTGCATGCCCAAACAAGCCCCATGCATGTATGTACCTTGTGATGCCAGCATGGCACCTGCTGTCTCCTGGAAATCCAGTAATTGCTGTAGGAAAAGGATGGCCTGGAAGCAAGGAAGAAAGTTAGAAGCAACCAACACAGCATCTCCTATGTTCTGCTATGAAGGGTCATGAAGGACCACTTGTTCCCCCACACTTAAAAGCCTTCAAGAAATAAATCACTACACTCCCTTGAGCTGGTGGGTTTCCCCACACAGTCATACCATGGCTGAGCAAGGGTCACCAGCTCATCTGACCATGGAAGCCAGGCAATTGTTTAATTTTGAGTATCAAGACAGCTCAATTAGAGAAGTTTCCCTACTGCTCTTTTCAAACCCTCTTCAGAAGCTATTTTTCACAAAGGATGGTTCAAATCATCATCACTTACATTGCTGGTGAGTTCATGAACTGTCCCATCTTTTGGCATGTTATATTCCTTGTCTGGATCATTCTAATAAAGGAAGAGAGAGACATAAGGTGAGCACATAAGGAAAGTGAAGACACTTACAATACAACTGCTGCGACAAGTGAGTTGAAGGGTTGTTTATCCAGCCTCTCCCAACACCCTCAGACCGAGCTCTTGCAGTGCCATCTCCTGGTGCTCAGAAACCACAGCTCCCAGGCACCAGCAGCTCAAAACCACAGGGGTTCTGTTCACCATGTGACTACCACACCTCCAGCTCACTTACCAGGTACTGCATTCACCCAGCCCACCTTACACAGGGACAGCTTAACATGAGTCCTCCAATCCTTTTCCAGGCAGTTTTCCTTTCTTTTTAAATAGGATTAAATTCTGAGATGGACTTGATATCTGCAGAGGCCTGGAAGCTCATGTCAAATTATTTGTAATATGCTTGTTAAGGGTCTTAGGCACAGGCCTCCTGTGTTTGAAACCAGCATCAAGCATTTAGTATTTGACTTTACAAAGCAAGATAGCAGACTCCTGCTTTAGTCAGAAACTACCTGGTCTCATGGAAAACTGACAGCTAAACTAGGGGTTCAGAAAAAACCTCTTCCAATGTCAGAGAACACTGAGGAGAATCCTACCTTAATGTTGTCTGCAAACTCTTCCAGTGCCTTCGCACCCGTGGTCTCCATGGATGTGATCAGCCCTGGCAGTTTGTTCTTAGTGCCTGCAGCAGTTCCCTGGAATAGTTCCATGACAGATCAGAGAAGGAAAACAAACAGTATCTGCACTTCCATCCAGCACCTACCTTCCCTGATCCCCCACCCCAGCACATCATTCTCAGTTCCCCATATGCCAGAAGAATCCATCAAGCTCAATAGTATCAGAGTTGAAACACTCCGGAGGCCATGAAAACATAAGAATTATGTATGTGGTCCATTACAGGGTCAAGACTTGAACTGAAAGAACTGCTGCTGAGAGATGCTGAGTTGCGGGATCACCATCAGAGAAAGCAGCAAGGTGCATTTGTGTCACTTCCAGTCCATGCTGGAGGACAGAAGCAGCAGGGTTTTGCTCAAACCCACCGTGATAATCCATTTCAAAAAGCTATCCAGACAACCCAAGCCACAAGACCCTTCCAATCCCTTCACACTTACCTGCAAGACCTGGTCAAATTCTGGCTTCATCTGCTTAAGATGCTTCAGGATGGGGAAGATTGTGAGCACAGCTGAGTAGTCGTGTCGGATGATGGCTTTCCGGGCAGCTGAGACAATGTTATCCCCTTCCATGATCAAGTTATCTAATGACTCCTGCAACAAAACCAGACACTCAGAAGGAAACAGCACAACTTCTGCCCAGGCAGCACAAGGGGCTCGATGCAGGACACATGTCACAGATGCCCCTTTAGCTGTTGGGTCATTTTTGTTACCAGTGAGTGACTCTGAACATGTGTTTCTCCAAGGCCTGTGCAGGCCTCGGCTCCCTGATCAGATGCTGCAGGATGACCCCAGCATCCTCTACAAGAGAAATCCAAGCAGGGAGGCTCAACTGACCTGGATGAGAGAATCAAAGGTCTTCTTCTGGTGGTGCTCTGGGACGATTTCCGTGAGGAGCTGGTACTCGCTCTGGGCCAGTTTGACAAAGGCACTGACGCAGTGGATGTACGCGTCGATCTCGATGTCAAACACATCGTCCCTCCCTGCAAGGGCAAGATGGATTTAAGAGAGAACAACATCCACACTGACCTCCCAGCAGCTCTGCTCCTTCCAAGGCTTTGGTTTTACCCAAGGTTCTTCTGGAAAAGTTGGTTCTGGCTTTGCATCCATCCGTGTGTGAGAGCAAGAGTCATCTCATCACACCTGCCCTGGGTTTGTGCATGGGGAGCTCTGAATACCCTGCAGGAGGCAGGAAAAGTCATCTGCAGTTCAGGAAATGCACACCAGGACCAGTTCTTTCCAGCCTCATGACAGAAGGGAAGTTTGGAGCTCTTCTGGGATACAGGCTAAATTTAATCAAGGGCTTGAACACAGAGTACTAAGCTCAGGAAGGTCTGAGGTGAATTATTCAAAATCTCTGCTTGTATTTTTAGAATTCCTTATCTCCATCCATCATGCAGATGAAGAACTGCCATTTTGCATCAACACTTCTGGGAAATAAAGGCTGTCCTGAAAGGCAGCCTCTTCCCACAGGAAGAAAGAGAAGATAAAAACCAGGCCAATGAACATTTACATCTTATGAAGCAGGAATATCAGCTCACTTAGGTGACTTATCTGCCACACAATGCTGCATAAAAATGCAAATATTTGAGTCCTAGAACACAAATGTCTCTGACAAAGATCCACCAAAGATCCTACATGGCAGGTATCAGAAGTGCCAGTCTGATACAGGGACTGGCACCAAGTCATGCCAGCCACTGCTGGATGTGTCTGCAGGACAGACATAGGCACCATCCTGCAAGACAGTAAGATGAGAGACCTTCTCTAAGCTATGGGCTGCTGCTTCTGTCCTCCCAACAACTTTTGACAAAGGACCAATTCTTCCCCACACTGAGAGGTCCCTCAGGTTGATATTTTAAAAGCTCTGGTCAGCAGAGGACACACAGAAGCGGTGTGGTTTTACAGACTGCCTATGGTGCAGTGGCCCACTGTACTGCAATGCTGCACCTGATCCCTTTCCTCTTTGCTTTGCTTCACCACCAAACAGGCCAGTAGCCACCTACAGGAAAGTGCCCCTCAGCATGGTCTCAACCAGTCTTTGGTTGGACAAAGTTGGGGTTCCCTGAGGACTTTGGAGGGGGTGTGTGATTAGTAGGAGTGAACTCTACTGAGAAGAGCCAGAGCTTCTTAGCCAGAGGAGGCCCATGCTTCAGGACTGCCCATGGAGAGAACAGCCACTGGCTACAAAATTCCAGTGCAACATGCTGGGAAGAAGGGATGTTAGCCAGCTCATTACAGTGACAACACAGTACTTACCAGCAGCCGGCCCGTGCTTGTCGCTCAGGGTATCGGAAAGGTGTTTAACTCGTAAATCATGCTCATGACCTAGTGAGATGTCAGCCGGCACAAACAGAAGGCGCAATTTATCCAGGGTGGTTACAGCATGGATGCTCACACTGGCTGGATGCTGCTTCAAGCCTGGCTTATTTGATCTGATGGACACCTTTTTCCCTACACAGTCCCAGGAATGCTTCCTGACCAAATCCCTTTGTTGGGCTACAACAGTGGTAGCGACCCTTTGAAACCTGATGTGAAGTGCAAGGTAAGTAATTTGCTGGGCCATGGGGAGTCCCTTGAGCCTCCTGCCTGATTTCTGAATGGGACAGCAGGCACCAGAGTCCAATTTGTACCCAAACCCATTACAGATCCAAACTCAAAGCCCACCTCCTGCTCAGCATGAGAATTTTCCCCCAAATGAGTGATGTTAGTCACCATCTGGGATTTAGTAGACCACAGCACAGGTAATGAAGAGAACTGCTTTGGATGCATACATAGCAGGAGGCAGGAATTTCTTCGAGATGCTTTGAAGCAAAGGTCCTCTTCTATCTTATCTGACACAACCTCTATGAGCAGAGGAGGTCAGAATGTGGAAAATGACCATTTAGGTGGGACTCCATGGAGAAGATGCACAGGCATGATTGCACTGTGTTAGCTGTGGTCCAACACTTCAGCATCAGGTTTGGAAAGGTCACTAGGAAACTGAATGTCTCAAAGTTCAGGCAAAAAGAAAAGAGAACAGGAACACCACAAGCAGATAGCAGCAGAGCAGAGCTTCCATTACCCAGGTGGTTGTGGTGGGTCAGTGTTAAGGTAACACTCCTCTCCACCTCTACTCATGTTTACAGAGATTTTGAAATTCAAACACTAAATTCAGAAAAATAATTTGGCCCTTCAGCATCTCCTTAGTTCCCCAAGGATAGCTGTACCTATCCAGTGCTGTCCACCAAGCACTGGGCTAATGGAAGCCCCAGCTGGAAAAGCAAGGCTGATACACAGAGAAAGTCAAGGGTGAAGTAGCTAGAGCTGTGATTACCTTCCATAGGAATGAGGTTAGAGGCCCCCTTTTTCCCATCTAGACCATGCTGAGAGTACTGTTTCAGAAGGTTCTGAGCCTTACGGATCGTGCCTGTCACCAGAACCAGAGAGAAGAGACAAGAAGACCTAGAAAATGAGTGAAAGAAAACAAACCCAGAACACCAGCCCTCCACCAGCATCACCTGGGCCCAGCAAGAGGATGCTGGGTACCAATGAGCATGCTCAGTACAGGAATGTGAACCCCAAACTCATGTCAAGTGTGCAGATACAATGGCATTTCCAGACTGTTTCCCTCCTTTGAGGCTGGGGGCATCAATTTCAGCCAGGGTTAAAGAACCAGGGAGCACTGGAATAAATCTGGAGGGGTGGTATGGCTGGATGAGAAACACAACCAGAGAAGGGATGGAATGAAGCTCTCTCCCTTCCCTGTAATGGGTTTATTTAAGTTGGTACTTTGCATCCAAGCACACCAGGTTTGTTGCTTTTCCTCAGCTGTGGAAGCAGGGCTTTGCAGACAGACAATTCCTGTCTGGCAACACATTGTCTGCTCCTCCTTGGAGCCACAATCACAGCCATTTGGTAAGAGGTGCCTTTCCAAGGGGTATTTTCTGAGCATAATCAATAAAGACCCATGAGGAGCCCCACAGCCAAGACAAGGAATGGTACAGGAAGCAATAAAAGGGTGACCACCTCTGGGCTCTAGAGAGCAATTGCAGCAGCTATTCCCATCACAGGAGTCACAGAATAATGGATGTTGCCCACCCATGTCTAACTCGCATTAAGCCACCCTAATCCCCAAGACACTTCTCTTCTAAAGAACTGCAAATCAATTAAAACCATGGAAAAAAAAACAACACTGGGTTAAAAGATTTATACTTGACACACACAAAAACCAGACAGAACTGAACAAAAGGCAATGCTGGATATACAGCTAGAAAGCACAAAACAAAGCATTAATGTGACAACTGAAGACTAGGCAGTGTCTCCACACTCAAAGGTTAGTCGTCATGCAACAAGCTACAATTACCCCAAGCACATGGGCACCCTCTCACAGCAGAGCTTTGCTGTTGCCTGCACAACAGGGAACTGGAAGTTTTGGGAAGGTAGAAGGAGTTTCTATAGGAGACCCAAATGAAACAGAACCAGGCTGAGTAAATGAAGAAGCCAAAAAATTAAAACGCTGCTGCCAAAATTGAGAATCGTTCTTCCGCTATTAAGTAATAAATACTTCAAACATGCAGAAAATCCCTGCTCCCACCAGTAACTGGAAATGAGTGGTGGCTGCCCAAATGGTGAGGGGAAGTGCTGCAGAACAGCATTCCAGGGTACAGGGCAGCTTCATCCCATAAAGGGATATATGGCAGGGAAAGGAACCTTCACGTTCCCCAGACAGTGCATCTCTAGTGGGGTAGAACAGGAGAGAGCAGCTCCCACTGAATTACCAAGATGCCTTAATCTGCTGCACTTACTAAACAGAACCATGTTCTGTTGAACATGGTTTCGCTGGAAACATTTTTCTTCCACCAGTTCAGAGTTCCCAACCACTTACTAAAGAAAAAAAAATATCATATCCATAAAACACATTCTTCTAGCAGGAAACTTCTCCCTTCCAGACCCACACCTGGGAGGTGGGAAAACTTACACAGCCCTGCTGGCTGATGCATTTGCTCCTAAGTTTTTCCCATATAATCAAATGAGCAGGCTGTGCCTCTTCTTCCAAGCTTCCCAATGCTCTTCACACCCCATATTTCCACTTTATTCTTAGCTACTTTCAGAAATCTTAAGAACTTGGGCACAGCAGCAAGTTCCTCTGAGCAAAGAGGGTTGTGGGAAGCTCTGAAGAGATGAACTGAGCTCTTCCTCACTGCTGTTCCCATGGCCCTGCTGATGCAGAGCAGCTCAACCCAGGTACTGTTCTTCTACCAGTTCTTTCATCTTTACCACTTTCAAGCATCCAAGGGGAGGGGGACAAATAAAAAGGAATTAAAAAGAAAAAGAAGGTAAATTGGTGTGAAAACCAAGCAGACAGTACAACTGCTGCTGCTGTCAGCAGGAAATCACTGCAGAGGATGTTTGCAAAGCCCACTCCTGATAGTTTCTTCTCTTTTTCACTTTTTTTTCTCTTTTTCTCCATTTCAGGAGCTGAAATTATGCTGCATTTTGTCTGCATAAGCACAATTACCTGTGTTTACTGACACCCCCCCAGTGTTCAGTGTCCGTGGGCATCACAGTGCTGCTGGATCCCTCTGACTTAACACTGTAATTAGCCTTTAATGGATTCTAGTGGAAGCCAAATGCTTTTGTTCCAGGATTGTTTTCCTCTATTAGGCAGCTCCCTAACGAAAGAGGACTGTGTTTCAGCTCCTAATGAAAGCATCACATTCAATGTAGGCAGTGATCAGTAGGGGAAGCAGGAATGGGCTCTTTATTCTGTCACTCATTCTGCCTTCAGCCAGCACCTCACTAAGTAAAACAGCTAAGTAGGTAAACTCTGGAGCATTAAGGAAACTGGAAAAGAGTTCCCCTATAGCTTCTTAAGAGCCACAAAAGTAAAAAAAGCATCTGAAACTTTTGCTCCCGTGGCCCAATTGTTAAATAAAGGGGCTTTGGGGCCCTTTTTCCAACTGTATCCTGTTCTCCTGCTTCTCCTTTCCATTAGGCAGTTTTCTATCCAAGCAGGAGGTGCTTCTTTTAAGCACCAGCTGCAGGAATCTGTATGAAACCAGATAAATCTCGCTGCCTTTTGCTTGCAGGCAGCCAGGTCAGGTGGCCCCAACCTTGCCCAAAAATGCAGAGCTGCTGAGCTCTCAAGATAACAGAGAGCACAGGGACTACAGGCATCACAAAGCAGCTGAATTTTATGTGCATATGTTTGCAGCAGGATGATTTGGGAATCTGAATACACCAGCTCTCTGGACAGACTGCTGACATTCCAAATGGAAAACTAAACCCAGAAAAAATCTCACAAATTGCTTCATCCACTCAACTTGACAAATTTCATTTAAGGGGAGACAACTCCACTTCAGAAGCCCCTCCAGCAGTCAGATTTTTCAACTGCATGTTGTAGCAACAGGAGGCAGCACAGGGAACACCAACAGATGAAACAGGAACAGATTAGGGAAGACCCTCTGAAACAACACGAGGGTATGGAGCATGTTCTCTAGAATTCAGCATAGTATCTGGGGGGTCTCTGCCTTGTAAACCTAATGCTTCACTTTCCCTTTAGCTTTAACCTCTCTTGTGCTTTGCTCTCTGGGTAAAAAAGCTATAGCACGTCAGATTTAGTTTGTTATTTACCCTTTGCAACAGGTTAAAGTGTGCATTGGGGTGTGCACTGGGATATTCTTATTTAAGGACAAAGGAAATCAACTCACTTGCTGGAACTGTGAGAAAAACTCCTTGTCTGAAGCCCAAATTGGCAGAACTTGACTTTACTTACTGAAATAAAGTAATAGAGCAGAAAAAAACCTTTGTCCATAATTGAACAAAGGCTGAGCCCAGGGGAATCAAATACCCCCAGTTAATATTGCTCTGAAAAGAGCCACCATGCCAGTGTGAGACCTCCACCTCAAGAGCTGTCCTTGAAGGCTGATGGAACTGCAGAAAAAATACTGAATCTCTGCTCAAAGACAATTTCTTCTCCCTTTTTAATTTCACTGAAATAGAATTCAGTAGCCATAAGAGATGGCTGGTGTATGAGGTTTAACCTCTGCTGTCCTTCAAGAGCTACAGTCTGGTTCTCTGTCCTTGTTCACGGGAGATTGGACACAAATTAGCCATTATTTTTTTCCTGAGATTAACAATAACCCAATGGATCATTTGAAGTGCTCTTTCCTTCATACACTGTCAGCTCTCTTAAGTGCATTCAGACCATGCTCTGTGCCTCCTATCTGGTCTGTCTCACAAAATCCAATTAAACTGGGCAAAAAGACATGAAAATCTTCTGGCTAATCTACAGCCAAGACATTCATCATGACAAGTAATTCTGGATGTCCAAATGCATCCACTTTGGAGGAGTCCTGTTTGCAGGGAACAAATGCTTACGCTCTCCCAGCTTATGGGCTCCTTTCTGTTCTCACTTATGTGAGCATCCAAGATCTGAGAATTGTTAAAAAAAAAAACTCTGGGATTTTTTTCATAATCTGCCCATGAAAAAAAACAAATCCACCATCCCTGACTATTTACCTAGAGCATTTTTGCTGACAATGCTGGACTCACAGCAATCAGAACCCAAGGATCTTTTCAAAATCAGGTGATAACTGAGAATTGTGGTTCACATCTGAAGAATCTGCAACCTGAACTCCCCGTGGCTCAACCACAGATCTTCATCAGGAATCCTTCAAGTGGTTCAGGGTCTCTGAACCCCTTATCAGGTGGTTCTCTGCTGACACTGAAATTCACAGACCAACTGCAACTCCCACATCAGCTTTCAGGAACAGCTCCATGGCACAGCAGCAATGGCACAGATTGATTTTAGAAGACCAGAGGTTTGATGACTGGATGCCACAGCCTTCCCCAAGCAGCCCTCCCTCCCCAAATATCCCAGGCACACCCCCTGCTTTAGCAAATAGAGGCCCAGCAAAGCCTCTCCACGCACAGAAGTGAAGAGAGTGAGCACCAGGGCCAGCACACACACACATAGACACACATTACCTGGGATGAGGACTGCATTCACAGCAGGATTATAAAAATAAACACAACACAATTAAAATGGGTATTTCTTCCTCCTCCCTTTCCCCATCCCATCCATTCCCAGTTCCTACCCACATTTGCCTGAACCCACTGAGAGTATTTGGACAACACAGGGAAAAAACAGGAGGGAGGGAGAGTATTGGCCAGGTAAACCCACAGAAATATGGACTTTTCTGACTTTGATTACTGTTACAGAGACAACAGGGTGCTGGGACACAGAGGGACAATATCCCTGTGCTGCTGTGGGAGGTATGTGCTGGCTTTTGCTGGCCCTCCTGGCTGTGCTCCCACTAGATGGCACATTCCAGAGATGGGAATTCCAGCTCTTCACTCTGCAACACCACAGCAACCAACCTCACCAGCTGCAGAAAACGCAGCAAAAACTCCATTATTGAGGAGAGGAGGAATAACCCACCAGCCACATTCACAGTTCTTCCAAAGACAGGCTGAGGCAAGAGCTTTAAGAGCCCTTCCAAAATTCAGACAGTGTTGGATCATTTCTCTTGCACCTACCAAGGCCCCGTCTCAACTCCCAGTGACTTCTTGCTTTCCTGGCACAATAATAATTTATTCATAGCTAATGATTAAAGTGATGTGTTTCACCAGACATGAGCTTTCTGTTTGCTGTGGCACAGACCATATTACATATTCCAATGGTGAGGACAACAGGTGTTCTCAGATCAAATCCTTTTATAGCTCTCTTGTGTCTCTTTTTACTCATCTCCTTTGTTAAAGCCCTTCCCCTCCCTGTACACAGGGCCCCTCTCCTCCCTTTACAGCACCCAGAGAACAGACCTGATGACTTGACAGACAGACAGAAAGTGTCTGCAATCCCAGTGCTGAATCCAGGGCAGAGAAGAAGTGCTTATCTCCAAAATCTCACCCCTGGCTCCTGTCCTAAAAGCACATTTTAGACACACAGGCTTCCTCAGCAGTGAGAGGGCCTGCAGACCTGTGTTCAATTCCCAGGGCAGTGATCCCTCCTCCAGGGACTCACCTGGTCTCTTGATTGGCTTTTTGGTGGGGGTGTCCTTCCTTTTGTTCTGAATGGCAGGGGAATAGGGCACCCCAGAGGAAGAGCTGTTCTTACGGAAATGGTCTTTCAGCCCCTTGATGGAGCGGTCGAGCTGCACAGAGCGGATTTGGAAGTAAACAGTCATGAAATCTAAGGAGACAAGGTAAAAATGAGATTATCAGCAAACAGGGAACACTACATGGTAAAGCGAACACTTCCTGAAACACTCTGTGCCCCTAATGGGACCCAAACTTATCCCTTCTCTTGCAGTATTCATTCCAGCCCTCCCACCACACACATTAAATCCACCATTACCAAGAACACACCAGTTGTGGAACTGGTAGGAGACATTTATGCAAGACACTGTCAATGCAAATAGCGAGTTTCCAGCACAAGAGACTTCACACACTTTTCAGGATTCAGTGCACTCAGGAATTTAATGAGGTGCTCATCATTCAAAACCAGAATACAAACTGACTAAGGAAATAAGCTCTATATACTTGAGTTGCCTTTGATTGTGGAAAAGTTCTTAAGGAGCTTTTAAGGATGTGCATCATACTTTGTAGTCACAGTAATCCCCACTCAGGAGTAAATCACTGAGGTGGGGGTGATTCTTGGAGCCACATGTATGGGAAAGTACAGGTTTCCTGCAACAAGCCATTCAGTCCCAAAGGATACATTAATAAAGGACTATAAAGCTCTAGGCAGACCTTGCTGCAGAACAGGAAAGAGACATGTACCAACTGAAGAAAGCCTGTCTTGTCCCCCTGCCCTTGGTCACATTTCATACAAAAAGTTATGTCCATAAGTATTTCCCAAATGGGAATAAGTGGGCATTGTCTTACACATTTATAAAACCTGAGCACTGGACAGCTGCAGCTCCATGAGAAGGTATTACAGATGCAAGTGCAATGGATTTCTGCCACAGGACAGACCACACATTAAGATAATTTGTGCTTCATTTACACAGCTTGCTCTCTTATCATATCCCAGATCATTCTGTTCAACTGACAGACCATCGCTTCAGTCTCACTATAAACACTAAAAAGGGAGGAAATTCAGGCGATGGAAGGACTGAACAACTCACCCAAAAAGTGGCCCTAAGGCAGCCACTAGTCCTGCCAGTGCTGCCCACAGCAGCACCTGAGCAGAGGCCTCATGGCCCAGCTGTGCAGGGCTACACACAACCCTTAGCAGTGGTAAGAGACAGAGCTGCCAGAGAACACCTGCAGAGCAGCACCAACNCCTCCTCAGGTGCAAGATATGCTTTCAGAATTCCTCCCAGCACAGAGGGGAAAAACACCAGGAGCAGGAATGCTGCTGAGGAAAGGCTTAAACAGAATTCCAGACCCACAACCTACCACACGGTTCAGCTCCGGGCTGTCCGGATTGTTGTCCTGGAAATATTCCACTGCCTTCTGGATTTTGTCCATGCAATTCAAGTATTCCTCCAGCCTCCCAGTGGGGCTAAAAATAAAACCAAAAGTAAAAAGCAGTGCCCCAGGAAGCAAACAAAGAAGATAACAAGAAAGCACCAGACCAAACTCAGGATAAAAATAATAAGGAACATTTCAATTCCATTCTCGTCAACTGATGATGGAGCACCACACAACTCTCAGCCTTGCCTTCCTCTCCCAGACAGGCCCTGATGGAAAGGCAGAGGAAGCTGCACATCCAGAGAAGAGCCATCCAACAGCCTCCTGGAGACTGACAACAGGCTCCAGAAGAGCTCTGGTTCATCCTGGATGCACTGACAACCCCAGTGGGCAGAAAGAACTTTTGGGAAGAACCAGTGGGCAGAGGGAAATAGACAGACCACCAATGCTCATGAGAGTCCTATGGCAGCACATCTGCAAATCCTGGAAGGGACACCAGCACAGAGTCTGAGCTGCCTTTTCCCTCTGGGGATGGCTGAAAGTCAAGTCAGGCAGAGTGGAGAAAGAGTGTGCAAAGAGTACCAAAGAGTCAGCTCCCCTACCTCTATCCCAAAAGCCCAGCAGAATGAAGCTCCCCAGCAAGACTCACCCTTCCTTTATGATCTTCTCTGTGTCCTTGGCCACATGGTAGTAACTGATGACATGATCCAGGCAGGACAGAGTCTTCTCCACATTCTCCTGCAGGCGCTGCAGGTTCTCTGTCTGTTTATGGACGGGGATGATGGAGTTCTCCAGCTTCATCAAACGACTCTCGAAGGAGGAGAGGATAGAAACCTACACACCAAGGGAGAAACCAACAGCTGAGCACACCCTTCCAATGGATCCATGCAGGGGGGCAGGAGTCAGAGCAGGGCAATAAGGGACCTTCAGGCCCCAGCTCCTCTTTTTGGGCTCTGCCACCAATTTTCCATGGCTCCTTTGCAGCTGTTTCCATCCCTCTACGTCCTGACTTCTACTAACAAACACAAAGCAGATCACCTGCCATACAGAGATGGTCCTGAACTAAATGTTTGCAAGGAGTGAAGATAATATTCCAACAAAGCACTAAAGAGGAGCAGGAAATAAATCCACAGGAATTGCC
>VYZS01070561.1:3398-15305 GCA_013400695.1 Neodrepanis coruscans | reverse complement strand
GAAATTCAGATGCCTGCTCGAGATCTCTGCACAGGACACTTGTGTCTGTCAGCTCTTGCAAGAGGCTGATTCTCCTGGCACTTTGCATTCCTTTTGTCCAGAACTCTGTTGCCTGTTGCCTGCCCTGGGTTATTGGGGAAACTGTCAAGAGGCACCTGGAGGAAAAAAAGGTGTGGGAGCTTCTATTGTTGAAACCCACTTTGTGAGTCTTCCAGGAGGGTGTTCCATTATCTCTGCAGCTAAAGGTGCTACCGAAAGCTTCAAAGCCAGCTGTTGGATTTAACAATATAATTTTCACCTGAAACTTTTTGTTCTAGCAGGTGATAATGATCAGGAGTCTGATATTAAAACTTTGCTTTTTCTTCCCCGGGATGAGGTTTTAGCCAGACATCAACACAGGCAGAGTGACTGTGTAGTTTAGTGCTGCTTTCTCTCATCTCAAATGCCCTGTTGCAAGAAGCTGCATCATTCTTGAAACGCCATTATAAAGCTTGTCAGACGATTTCCACCCCTCAAAGGCAGATTCTGGGTGATCTGAGTGTATAATTTGCATGTTAATTTAAATGTGTGAACTGGTTTGGGGTCAAACCCACTGGTTTGATGAAAGCATGGGGAGAAGGCTATCAAACATTTTTGATGAGTGATGAACAGGCATTGTGCAAGATAAACATCCATAACTTGTTGTCACTTGTGGGAGTTTGTTAGGAAGCCTCTTTCCAGGCATTTCCATTATCTGCAGAACTGTCATTTCCTTGAAGACAGGAATGTGTCCATTCTTCAGTAACAGCTCTTAGAGCTGTACTGGAGGACAGGGCAGAGCAGCATTTTCAAGTAGCCATCTCACTTTATGGTCAATAAGTTTAGAACAGTTTGTGTGTAGATCTAATTTCACATGGGGTTTGGCTGTGTGAGGCTCCGTCTTTTCCTTACTGGTGGAATTAGAAGTTACTTGAGAAAATTCTGAGCTTGCTTGTTCATTTTTAAAGTTCCTCTGATTATGTGTCCCTGGATAGAGAGAACAGTTGAAATTCTTCATCATGTGTCTTGCTGTAAGTAAATTACAAATCTGAGAGGTTAAATTTTCACACAACTGGATTTAGAGGTCAGTGCCAAGGGTGTTGCCATTGTCTGTTGGGATGCCTTTTTCTTAAACAGTTTATATCCATCCTGCAGTGGTGTGGAATGGATTATTTGGCTTAATTTATTTTACCTGCCTCTAATTTTATCATAGCCAGGACATTAAAAATCATAATGGGTAGAAACTTCCCCAGCCAGCTGCCAGACTACTCCTAAATTCTACTCTGGGACCAATACTTCTCACTCATCTTACATTTAATCCATGATTTCTGTTAGTTCTTCATTGTTCTTATTTTTAAATGTTTCTCATTTGCTTTCTAAATTAACATGTTGTGTGATGCTCCAGTCTGAGGCATTATGGGATGTCAGAGGGATCCTGAGACAGCAGGACAGACATTTAACCTCCAAGGGAGGGATGGGTGGTAGTGATGGTTTAAAGGCAGTAACACATAGAATTTTAATCAGTATGTTGGTATTAAGTAACAATAACTCATGTAGTATTGTGTTAAAATAGCACCATAGAGTGTCATTGCTGAGCACAGAACAAACCCTCAGAAAGATGAGTGGTCTCTGGACTAAAGGAGCTCTAATCCACTGTGAGATGTCATGTGGATACCAACAGATGGAAGGCATAAGGAAAGGAGCCAAAGCTGGAATGAATGACTTTTTATGTTGTTAGGCTTTAAATTTTAAATATTGATAGCTAATTGATACAGTCACTTCACAGTAGAGTTAAAAATTCAGTCTTTTTTGTGTGTGTTACTTGATAAGATACAGAATCACCAAGCAAGGTTTCTTTGAGGTTTCAGTATCTGGAGTTGTGAGAGAACACTTAAAAGAATGGAATTGTCAGAAATTCCAGCATCCTTAGTGTTCCAGTTTCTTCTGTGCTGTGTCTTGCTTTGGAAGGTCTGGAAAAATAAAGTAGAGGTGGGCAAGAAAGTGTCCCAGAGGAGCCCTGAGCAGGTGCACTCCCCTTGCAAGGATCTGCTGAGACCTGGTAATGAGTCACTGAGTGATTAAAGTTGTGGGGGACCTTGAGGTCATCTCACAGCACCCCTGCTCAGTAATGCAGACAGGCTGGAGTCAGGCTGTTCCACAGTATGGCAGAGCTGCATCACACACCTTCCTGACTGGGGAAGATGAGAAGAGTCTGTTCTACACCCTTTCTGGGCTGCCCACAAGGTTAAATTTCTTGATAATGAGAATATGGATTGCAGATGTAGGTTGTGTGCATCTTTTATGTGTCCAGTTTCTAAAAATGACAAGGCTTATGATGATTCATGTCTGTGCTGAAGTTTTGTGTGACTGTGGGAACTGGACATTTTCATTCTCAGCAGGGAGAGTAAAACCTGGCTGGGAGAGGGAGGGTCAGATGAAGCCTCAGTTGTTGTTCATTGGTGGCAGAGTTGCAGTGGTCACCAGGCTTCCAGTGTGTCATGCTGACCTTTAGTTGTGTTTGGAGTTGTCCTTCTTCTTACAGGTACCAGCACACCCATGTCCTGTCTCTGGGTTCATCTGAATCCCTCCACATCCTTCTTCCAGTGGGTGCTGAGGTGGCCCAGGGCTTTAGGCAGACCCACCACTGGTGGTGTTACAGGGGCTGTGTGGATTTTGAGGTGTTGGGACATTGCTTTCCCTTCAGTAGAGGCACTGGAGGAGGTGATGGCAGAAGTATTGATCTAATTCAGCCTCACTCACTTAGTTTGTGTGATGAGATTTTAATATCTCTTAAAAGATTAATAAGGTTAGAAAGCTTGAAAAAAGGTGTGTAAGATGTCTGTATACCACTTTGAAAATTTTCTGTCTGGGAAGCTACTTGATACAGTGCTGTTTTTTATTATTACTTTGTATCCATAACCTTGTTTAAGAAAAACCATCTACAGATTTTACCTGGAGAAATGGTGCCATAGTACAGTTCTTGTGAAACTTAGTGAAATACTGGCTGTGACCAGCTCTGTATTTCTCCATTCAGAATCACAGCTAAATAATGTTCAATTTTTATGGCAGCATTTGGGGGAGAAGAATCCTGACTGGCTGTTCCAGCTTTGCCCTTTTGCTTTTCTCTTTGCTTGACTGACTGAAGGGCAGTGGCAAATGTAACTCTGTGTGAGGAGCTCCATGACTCCATGTTCTTTGAAAATAAACCAAAATTGTGCTAAATGGAGCTGCATCAGCTTATTTAACTATCCAGTGGGCTGTTTGATGTCTTCATCTGGAGCAGGGAATGAAGCAGTTCTGGAGTCAGGTTAGTAAACACTGTGCTCTGGCAATTAGGAAATTGGTGGGGGCCCTCGTTCATGGTCCATCTTGGGCTGGGGCTGCTTATTGCTTAATTCTCCAGTATCCTTAATAAGGAATCATCTGTACACGTGGTTGGCTCATCTGTTTGTCTTACTCTTTTTTCAGTGTTGATTTGCAACAAAAGCAATTTGGTACAGATAAAAAAGAGCAAATGGTAATGGGCTTGAAGCTGAAAGCTCTTGGCTTTTAACACTCCAACCCTTGAAGTGGAGGATTTGGGGATAAAGAGATTTTACTTATGGGTTAGAGATCCTTTGTTCTGTGCTTGACTGTTTTTTTTGTTTGGCTTGGTTTTGCTGTAGTATTAGTAGATGGCAGGTTGCTTGCAAAGTAAAGATACTTAATTCTAGGGTCTCAAGCTCATAAAACATTTTTAAAAATGCAAAGGCAGCACTCACTGGAGGCCCTTTGGCACCCATGACACTGTGTCAGGATTATGGATTATTGCCAGTCGTGCATTTCAGCCTGAAAAATTGTGTTTTAGCTTTCTGAGAACACGCTGATTTTTAAGAGCTGTCCATACTGCTTAAGCTGCTTGTCCCAGGCACCCTGGGCCTCCTGGATTCATGGCAGCTGCATGCATTGCTTGAGGTTTGCACTATAACTTCTGAGTGATTTCATGAGGAGAGGAATAAAGTTAAATTATAGTCCTTGAAAAATAAATACCAGAAAGACCGTATATGTTGCTTATGTATAATGCTCTTTTATCAGACCTGAAAGCTGCCCATTTCAAGGTCAAGCAAAGCTTGTTATTGGATCCAAACAGCATCTCAGTCAATTGTAAAATGAACTTTTAAACCCTTGGCTTTTGAAACTTATATTAAGCATCAGGGAAAAAGTATTAATTGTTATGAAAATGCAAGCCTGGGCTTTATTGTTAAGGGGCAGGGCTGACATTTGCAGCATCTCCTCAGACCTTTAGGAGGATCAGTCCTGCCAGCTTCAGGCTCCTGAGGAAATCAGCTTTGCTTGAGCTGAGGAAAGGGTCTCCTTTGGTCAGGCAGCAGTAAATAAAGTGATGGTTCTGTGTTCCTGTGTTCTCTCCACTCATCCTGAAGGCCCTGTGGGCAGCAAAAAAAGTAGTATATGCTACAGCCTTAAAGGTTGGCAGCCCTGTGCTTCCCCCGCCATGTGTAAGGGAGAAATACTTTACAGCTTGACTGTAGGCCCTGGCACAGGCTGCCCAGAGAAGCTGTGGCTGCCCCATCCCTGGAAGTGGCCAAGGTCAGGCTGGACAGGGCTTGGAGTAACCTGGGATAGTGGGAGGTGTCCCTGGCCAAGGCAGGGGGGTTGTACTGCTGGACCTTTAGAGGTCCCTTCCAACTCCAACCTTTTCAAAAGGTGAGAGTGTGCCCCTCTCACTTCTCTATTTGTATGGAGAGTTTTTGGAGAAGAGTTAAGAGTGTGAGGTGTTTTTATAACATCTGACACTTCTTCTACTCATCCTTAACAGAGGAAGAACAACACAGGACGGGGACTCCCACGACCCATCTCGGCACTGCCTGAATATAAATACCTGTGACAGGTTGCACAAGGATGCTTTAATGGCAGTTGTCAGAGACATTTAAAATGGATTAGACCTTTTCAGTTTTTTTCCTCTAATAATGAATATTTAGTAAGACTTTTAAAGCTGTTAACTATTAATTATAGAACCTAAAAATATGATGGTGTTCAGTCAAGTAGGAATCGGCACATGACTGGATGCAGAAGTGTGTTCTCTGAGCTTTTGTGACAGAGCTTCCTCCTTTACATTTGCTTTCTAAATACAAGAAATAATTTTTAATGATGACAGCTGGTGATGAAGCAGACTTGCCCTTGAAAGTTGTGAGCAGGCTGGGAATATTAACACTGAGGAGGCAAAAGAATAGATTAATAGATAAATGTCCTGATACTTAAATAATGTATGATAAAATTAGATTACCATAAATTTAGTTCCCTTGTAGATAATAATATTGTTGTGAGGCTAGAAATCCAAGTGTGGAAATGGAAGGTTAACTTTTGCATTAATAAAAATGCAGACCATTGTCCTTTGCTGGTGTTGCTGCTGCTCTCTGCAGATAAGAAATCGCCTCTCTCTTTAAATTAGTTTATACTACCAAGGGTTACTTTTACAGATTGGAAATAAATAGGGTTATATTTCTACAGCTAAAATAAATGTTTCTAGTGTTGAAATAAATGACTTATTCCAACAGTAGAAAGCTGATTATACTATTGATAAAGAGGCCGTCAGTCAAATAATTCTCATTTATGTATTCAGAAATCTTAACTAATAGTGCAATGAAAAAAGCTTTAGTGGCTTTATTAAATTCTTGCTTTTCAGGGTAATTTTTTTTTTTCTTTGTAGCTGGAAATCATCTTCTGTTTGCAGCCTGCTGTCATTTCCCTGAGAAAAGTGTTGGAGCAGAGTGAGGAAGCTCAGAGTCTGTTTTGGTTTGGTTGCTGTGTTTTGTTGGTTTTTTGTTCTTCTCACTCAGGTTATTCAAGTAGTGGGAATCCAGCTTATGGGATCTAGTTCCAACCTTTTCTGGTTTATTTCTTTGGAAGCAATCTCACCTTCAGAAGACAGCTTGGAGTCCCTTTGTGCTCCAGAGGGAGCTGCCCCACTGACCTCCTTTAGTGATGAGTCTGAGCTCTGCAGCCCATCCATCCCGGGGCACTGGGGCCTGGCTCTGCTCTTGGCCCTGATTTCCTGGCTGAGGGATTGATCTCCTCTTGCATTGCCATGAGAAGTTACACACATAGCCAGGAGTAGAAATGCCTTTTGTTTTTTAATGTGCCTTTGTTGTGGAGACTGATAATTAGGGTGAGATGAGTCTTGATTGAGACTCACATGAAGTCACATAGGAAATGTCCGGTAGATCAGTGTCCTGCACTTCATTTCTGTCACATCATGGTTTGATGTCCTGGCCACTGGATCTTCATTTGGCTGTTGCCTGAGCCAGGGCTATGACTGCAGAGCAGCCCTGCTGCTGCATCTTCTGTGAGGGGCACCATCCAAAGAGTTCAAATTCTCCCTGATCTCCCCTGCTTTCTTCCTGGAAGTTTGTGCTTCAGGTTTCTCAGAGCTGTTCAGTGTGGTTACAGCAGACAGAGCAGGGAAACAACCCAGACTGAGCTCCTTTCCAGATACAAAGCCAAGGTTCTTGGATGTTGATGGGAATGGGACTGGAGCTTTACCTGACACTCCAGCAGAGCACATTGTTAACTTCATGAGACCTACACAACTCCAGGGAGGGCTATGGGTGAAGTTTCAAATTTCTCTTCCATGGATTTGATTGCTTTTCCCAAATTTTTGCTGTAAGAAGTGTGAGAAAATGAGAGCAGAGATACTTAGAGGAGAAATTTGATGGGTAAGGCAGGTGAAGAGAGCCCAAGAATTTATTCTGAGTCCACCTGTGTGTGTGTGAGTGCATTTATTTCTACTCAGGCATTGACATTCTTCAGTTGATGGCACTGAGTGCCCTAATGATAATTGCATTTACACTAAATGTGGAGCAGCATCAATACTGATACACAAATAATTTAAATCTGCCAGCCAGCCGTCTTAACTAATCAGATGGAGATTGCCCCCTGTCTCAGTCACTAAAGGCAGGAAAGAATTTGTCTTCTTCAGGCAAGAGCTTAAAGAAGAGTGGACGTGGTGGCCCTTCTGTTAAAGTTGTCCTTGTAGGGAAAAGGACAGGATGAGGAACAAACAGACTGCAGCCAACAGGACACTGTGCTGACTTGAACCAGCCTTGGGTTAGGGCTGTGGAATTTAGCACAAATAGTTTTAAAAAATAAGATTTTTGTCACAGTGGTTGTATTTTTTTCAGCTCTCAAACAGAAGCATCTCTGATTCCATCCCTTGGTCCAGTCATACTCAAAAAGAGAAATTTATTTGCTATTATATTTGGAAGGAAAATAGGCTTTAACCTTGAGGTGCTGAAACAGCAAATAAGATACTGTGTTCAGGTAAGGATCTGTGACCTGTAACAGGTGTGAGGGGCTGCAGAAGTGACCTGCTTTTACTTCACAGCATAGAGTAGAGGGAACCTTGCTGAGTGCTAATTAATTGTTGCTTTCATGCAAAATAATTTTTACCTTCAAATAGCCTTGAAAAGAGTTCTCCCAGTTTTCTTATCTAGGAAGAGTTGATATCCAATTACAGCTTCATAAAATGGGCTCTAACTCCAAGGACTGAACTCTTTTACTTTGTGGGGTTTGAACTGAAAATGTCTGCCTCCTATTTAGGCAAGCCATACTTAATTTAAAAATAGTGTTGTCTTTTTCAGGGCATGCTTGTGAGGGGAGATTTTTGGGGATTTTTTTGTACTGTGGAAATACATCTGTTTTTTTGTGGGTTTGGGGGAGATTTGTTGGTTTTGTGGTTGGTTGGTTTCTGTTAATACTGTGCTTGGTCTTTTGGATGCTCTGCATTTAAAATTTCTACTCCAAATACATAACTGAGACTCCTTGATATCTAATTCTTTAGAATCCAGCCCATGGGAGATTTGCAGGGAGTGTTCATTGTGGTGACAGGAGAAGCAAATGAGTAAAAGCCTCAGTTGGCTCTCAGTCCTGGAAGGTCCTCATTTGTGATTATAGTCATGATGATAAAGCAATTAAATGCCAGTGAACATGTATCTTCCATGTCTGTGAGGCTTCTGGTATAATTATATAATAAAAAATGCCATTAAAGAACAATAATGTTATCACTTGGGAGAAATGCACAGCTTGGATGTGAAGTGCACAAAACAACCCAAACATTCAGTGGTGTTTTGGGGTGGATGTGTGTGACTGGATGTACCTTTGGGCACTCTGATGATTCCTGACCAGCAGCAATTACCCCATTTATGTGACACCTTGATGTATAAGTGTTGCACAAATTATCGTAGAAAAGCTCACAAGTGTGGCTTTTGTGTCATGTATCTCCAGGGTTGTTAATTTTAGGACTGTCTTTAAAACTGGTGATTTCATTAGGCTGTGAGCCCTACTCAGCTTTGATTCCTTCCAATGTCTTGGAAGTGATTGTGGATCCTGTGACCAAAAATATCTCCCTGTGCATCCTCCAGACTGGGGGCCATTCAGTTCAGGTCCTGGGGGTGCACAGAGGGGTAGAGAATGTCCCCAGACCTTTGAAGCATCTTTTCCATCAGAGCTTTAAGCTCAGTTCATAGGAAAGCAAACAGAGTTTGGAGAAAGGATGTAATTTCTGTTGTCACTGCTGGGCTCAGCTCTTCTGCCTGAGCCAGAACCCGTTGGAGGCACACACTGACTGATTGAGGGTTGTCTGACCTTGGAGCCACAAACACCTTGATGCACAGAGTTTGCTCCTTATCCCATAAATGTGGGTGAAGCTGGGGAGGCAAGTGAGTGTGAAATCAAGTTGATGGATTCATGGATATTGGGGTCCAAAATGTCAACTAGGTTTTACATATTTTCTGACTGCCTTTTTAGCACATGGAGGAATGTGTCACCTGTATATTCCACTTAAAGTCTAATAACTGTATTTAATGCATAAAGGTGTTGCAATAATGCCTGTGTCTATCACTGAAATACTCAGTTGTATTCCTGTGAATATTTTTGAGTGGAACAATTTCTGATCTTTTTCTCAGCCTTCTCCTGGAAAATGGGCGCTTTGAAGAAAAGAAAATTGACAGAATAAGTGCTGTAATCAAAAAGTAGTTTATTAAAGTTAGAAGTAAATAGATAAATAGAATGGTTTTCCATGTGTAGTTTTCCATTAAAAAAATGGAAAACTAGCTGACACTTGATTATGTAAAATAGTATGTTAAATATTTGGATTTAGGGATGTTGTTGATCAGTTGCTTTTCATTCCCATGTTGTTTCTCTCATGCCTCTGGTAGATGTGGACATTGTCAGTCCCTTAAAAGAGCATTTTGCCTTTAAAATATCTGTAACCTCTCTGAGAAGAGGCAGCAAATAACAGTGTGCTGCAGCTTTACATTGAAATGAATTTATATTGATTGTAAATCATGTAAAATACTGTTGTAAACAAACACTGCTGTTCCCAGGAATGGAACTGGGAACAGAAACGTGTTCTGTGCCTGTTGGTGTGTGTACAACATCCTCTGATGCACCACAAAAATATATGCACTTCCAACCAGCCAAATCCTTTTTGCTGAGAGTCATTTTAGCTTTGAAAATCTAAGCTCGAGCTCTGGTGTAGGCAATTAAAAAACACAAGACATGTCAAGTGGTGACTCCTGGGTCCTGACTCGTGTCGCCTCTTTTGGCAAAACCTGGAATATGAAACCTTGCAAAAATGTGAAAATATATTCCCATGGTGCAAAGTATGTTTTATGACAAATTCTGTGTGGATGTGTATTTCTGTTTTTAGACCTTATACATTCAGTCACTGGCACAATCCTGCCTTGCATCTGCTGAGATGTGCTGTGTAGTTAATGAATGACCTAAAGGCTGCTTTGGTCCCGTTGGTCTGTGGCGCAGCTCATCAGTTTTGAGTGTTTTCTGGAGTTAGATTAAGGCAGCAGACACAAGATCCCCAATTCCATTGAATCACACAGATAGAAGAATTCTTGGGTCATTACTTACATTGTATTTCCTATTTTTAACATTGAAGTAATTAGTTTGCTCTGAAGGAAAAATGGTATTGATAAAAATTTCCTGGAGGTAGGAGCATTTAAATAAAAGCTGAAACCAGCCATGGAATGTCTCCCAACTATAAAATGTGTATCAAGACCTATCAGAAGGAAAAATGTTTCAAAACTCATCTTTTCTGGTTTGATGCTTGAGATCTGTAGCCTGGGTCACTTCTTGCTCAATATCACTGTGCTTTTGTACAAGAGAAGGGCACCCCGGGGTGTCAGGGCTGGGGAATGACTCTGAACAGATGCCCAGAAGGTCAGGCAGTGACTCCTGGCCTTAAACTCCAAATCACCTCTGGAAACTTAACAGTCCCCTGTATGAGAGGGGCAAATATACACAGGAGGTCAGCTGTGCACTTAAACATAATTGTTTTGCTTATATTCTTTTTGAAGTTAAGATTTACTAATGTGTTATTGAAAGAAAAAAGAATTGAGGAACAAATTACAGCTGTAATATTTTGTTTTCATGATGGGGAAAGTACCCACTGCCATCCCAGTGAGTGCATGTTGATTTCTTTGGCTGAAATGTTTTTAGGTGTTGAAGAGTCACACAAAATTACAGTGCAAACAGACTGCAGAGAGTTAGAACAATCTGCCATTACTGTGGCTCAAAAGCCCAGATAATTTTGGGGGATTTTCTTGTGGGAAAGGCAGCAATAAAGGTGATTTTGCTCAGTTCATCACAGTATCTCCAGCCCTTCCAGTGCACTCAGAGTCTGTGTTTGGTTCACCAAAGTGCACTGCCCAAGAGGCCTGAGCAGACTCCTTGTCAAGGAAAACCATTGCAGAGCCTTTGGAGAGGACAGGGAGTGTGTGGGATGGGAGTAGGGCTGGATGCTCTGCCTTGGGTTTCTGAGAAGCCCAGGGCAAGACAACCCCAGCTTTATTTAGACAGCACTCAGTCTCACATGTAGAGAGCCCTTTAATTAGGTTTTCACAATGTGACAAAAAGTCTTTCATCAAAATATTTATAGTTGGTTTTTCAATTTAAGTCTTCTTTGCATATATAAAATTAGTCATCTGAGGTGAAGCATCTGGCACGTTGGGAAGTGTGAGCTCATGAATTGAGCATGACTATTCTGGGCCTGGGAAGTTACTCAGATGTAGAGTGGATGTATCCAAGGAGGGATGTGGCTAAATAGAGGATGTCAAGTTTGGGGTGTGATTTTTATTTTTTTTTACTTTTTTTTTTAAGGTTTTATTTAGGCCAACAGGTTTCTACACAGCTCATCCTGCTGCTTTTCCAGAGGTTTTTTAGACTTGATAGGCACATGTGCCTGTGGGAACCCACCATCCTGGTAATTCTGAGGTGGCATTTTGGAAAATTGGACTCATAAAGTGGGCTCAGGCCTTCGGGCAGTGGAGATCAAAGGTCCAAATTGCTGCCCCTGCAGTGCTGTGGTGATGGGGGAAAGTGTTGAATTCTTCATTATATAGGATTTGAAGTCTTGCTTGCCTTACCCTGGTGGCAGGAGCCAGCAGAGGCAGAGGGCAGGGGGATGTGCTGGGAAGCTGAAGATGAGGAGCAGCATGTGGGGACCTGTCTGTGCCTTGGGCTGTGTCCCCCTCTGCAGCTCCTTGGGTCCAGCTTGGACAAGCAGCCTCACAGTGAGCAAATCCTGGTAAAGCAGAGACCCTCCTTGAGCTCAGTGTTTGGGGAGGAAGGGGAAGAGCTTATTTTCCTCTGGAGTTTTCCCAGACCTGTTCTGCTTTCTGAAATGGAGCAGAACCACAACTGCGCGGTTTGGTTTAATTTTGATGGAAAAGTTTGCCAGTGTTTCTGCTTTTTAATTTTTTTAGCATTATTTGTAAACCTTCTCTAAAAGCCCCTCTCTCTTTCCCACAGCAACTCTTTTAAGAGAACTTCTTTGATCTGTTGTCTTATCTAAGATTATGGCTAATTACTCAATAAAGA
>VYZS01070538.1:0-12444 GCA_013400695.1 Neodrepanis coruscans | reverse complement strand
ATGCTGGGATTTTATGACTGTGGTTCTTAAAGCAACAATCAGATGCATATGTTGGTTTATACCCCCAGGAAGAGGTTGTGGTTTTCAGCTGCTGTGGGAGAACTTCCCTTATCATTCAGTCAATATCCCTGTGAGATCCAGAGAAACTTCCCCTCAGCTGAAATGGGGGAAGCAGCAAGATGGGATTTGAAAAGAGTGGTTCACCTGTGACTGTGAGTTTTCTCCTTGAGCAGGACTCAGCTGGGACCTGTCTCTTCTCTCCAAGAGTGGACAGGCAGAAACACTGAAGGGAAACTGTGGAGGTTCTCCATCTGAAGGGCTTTCCTTGCCTGTACCTGTCAGAGGAACTTCCTTCAGCATCTCTCCCTCAGCTGCCTTGTCTAGACTGTCACACTGAGCATCTGGGGCATTTCATCATCTTGAGAATTGAGACCTTCAGTTCTGTCTTACAGAGTGACCTGAAAGATTGTCCAAGAAAAATCTGAGCTTGATTTTTACAGTACAGATATTCCTCCAGCCCAGCTATCCCTGGGCAGGTCCAAAACCATGCCACAGTTTCTTACATTTGACAAGAGCTGCTGTATGTGAAGTATGTTTCTTCCACCTCAGTTTTTGGGGTGTAATCATACACAGGTAATTTTTCAAAATTCAACATAAGCAACTTTACCTTAAGGGAAAAAAACAAGTAAAGAACCAGCCACATGCAATAGATATCAGTGATGTCCCTGGAAGGTGACAGGGACCAGGACAGTCCATCCTGAAACGTTCAGCTTGTTCTTTTGGAGCTGGTGGCATCTGCAGATCTTAAAAAGCACCTTCTGTGCCTGCCCTGGCTCACAAACACAGAAGCTGATGCACAGGGACCTGAAGTGACCTGGGCAATGTCACAGCACCCAGTGCCAAGGACAAAACTGGGACCAGGACTCCCATGTCTATCCACTCTTCCTGGAGGTGGAGACACTTGGTTTGTTGTTTAAAGTACAATTTCGTGGACTTCTTACCTGCTTCCTTTGAATCTAATGATCTGTGCTCTCAATTTGATTTTTCTGCCTTGGAAGTCTGCTCCTTCCCAATTCACATTCATCCATCTAGTTTTCCTTGTTCCCTGCACACTGTCATTTTTCTAAGTGCAATGTATTCAACTACATCATCCCAGGCATTTTATTTGTGTGGTTCTGCTCTAGAAGAGCAGAGCTCTTTCAAATTATGCCTTGCTTTCAGTTTTGCTTGAGTGTAAAAATGTCTTGTAAAAATGAACTACCCTCTGCTGAAGGCTTTCAGACTTCCCATCTGAGGAACAGCATGCAGCTCTTTTTTTTTTTTCTTTTCTTTTTCCTGGGAGCAATGGGAGAAGGCTCAATCCAGCTTTTGTTTTACAGATTGCTACAATAGGTGGCTTCCCTGTAGGAAGTGCTGCAGCACTATATTATGCTTATGTAAAGGGTAATGACTGGGAACTTGGAGAACTCCACTCTTTGGAAGTGCCTGACGAGTGAGAACAGCAGGTGTGGAGGAAAAAAGAAAACTTAAACGCCTTTCTGTCCTGACTTTCTCTTCTTTTATGTCTGGAGACTGAACTCAGTGTCAGAAGCAAGTCGGCTCCTGCAGGTACATGAAAGGGAAAGGTGTGAGTGTGGCAAGAAAGGAAACCCAAACAAACAGTGTGGGCTGAGCCCCAAGTCCTGGCCCCGGGCAGGTGGCAATGAAGGGGGTTGTGCCCAGCAATAGGAGGCTCTTCAGCTCGCTGTGGGAAAACTGGGAAGTTACAAGAGGGGCTGGATGAAGGAGAGAACAAAGCAAAAGCTGAAGCTGCTGGGGAAAGGCTGCAAAGGCAGCACAGCACATCATCCAGCAGGAAGCTGGGAAAAACACACTGGAAGCCTGGATAGGCTCCACAAAGCCCCTCCTGACCCACATGAACCTCAGACACTAAAGCTGCCCCTCTCTGCCCCTGTTAAATGCACCTTCATTCTGCTGAACAGCACAACCAGCCACCACCAGAACACACCTGCAGAGAGGGACACTTTGCTTTCTGTGTTACAGGCAGAAAAGGGGCAAAAATCCAAAGGGGACACCCAGAAAATGTGCCCAGGATGCAGGATCTGCTCAAGCCTGCAGTGGGCAAAGCTGCCTCAGCCAACATTCCTGGGTCCTGTGTTGTCACACAAATGATCCAGTCCAGAGGGAGAACTGAAAAGCAGGACAGGGCTCCAAAATCCATGCCCTGAGCAGCTCTCTGGGCTGAATGGGAAAGTACAGTTTCCCTGGGCTATAAGGTGTCCCTCCTCCTGTCCAGAGCCTTTGGGGCTCTCAAAGGCTGGGTCAGTGTTGTCACAGGGGCTTTCCCAGGTTTTGGGGTCTGTCTGTCTGGGTCTCATCCATTCCCTACGTGGTGTCCAGCTCTGTGATGTCCAGCTCCTGGGTGGCCTTTGAGAAGAACTGAAATAAACACAATTAAGTGAAAAGCTGCAGGAAATTCCCTGAATGGAGACTTGTATGAAACAACTGCATTCCCCTAAACACTGGAATTTTTGTTAAAAGGGGTAAAAAGCTGCTGGGCCAACACAGGAGTACACATTTGTTCAGAGCATGGACCAGAACAGCCCAGGGATATGATTTGCATCCCTTTCCAGGCTGAGTTTTGTGAAAGCAGCAGCTCCCAAACAAGCAAGGCAGAGGGTTGGTGATGCATAACAGCTCTGAATGTGCTGGACAGCAAAGACCTCCCCGGTGCTCTGGGAGGAAGGAAACAAAGCTGCAACAAAATGCAGCCAAATTAAAATGACTCTGCCAGTCACAACACCACCAAGACAATACCAGTTCTAAGCTGAAAGCCAAGGGAAAATACAGAGTGAAATACAAAGTGGCACAGTCAGCACATGAGCCTAAAATACAACTTCATCCATGAAGCTGAGGCACAAAAGCTGCAGGAAATGAATGTACAGCTGAGACATTCCCAACAAGAAAGTGAAAGAGGGAGTGACCTCCACAATCCCCACATCATCTCTCTGAGAGAAAATACCAAATGGTGTTTGAAGGAGTGGGAAGGTTCTTACACACACACTACAGCCAGGACTGGGGGGAGAGGAGAGTGATAAAGCAAAATATTCCAGTAGCAATATCTACCAGGAGTGCACTGCATAAAAAGAAAACCATTCGGAGAGCAATAGGCATTTCTGATCCAGAAATGTCCCCATCACAGAGAAAGGTGCAAGGCAGAGTCGTCTAGAAATGAAATCAAATAAAACATTTACGTGCCACTGAGGGACTTCTCTCCATCAGTGAGTGCCCATCCAAATACAATAGACTGAGGAGACAAAGTTCCCTTGGCAAAAGGAAACAAAACCAGCATTATTTTAGCTCTGGAGGCAGGACACACACAAAATACACCCTTTGGAGCCAGGGAAGTGGCAGCCTTACCGTGATCTCCATGCTGGCACTCAGTGGTGGAGGGACAGGAATGTTCCCTGGGATCCAGGCTGCGGGGAAATGTCCAGCAAGTTCCACACACAGGCAGGGAGGATCCTCTCTGAAGCTGCTATATTTGAACTCCCCCAGCATGGTTTAAGGTCTGGAATACAAGGACCAACTCCCATCAGGAGGGGGAGAGGTAACACTGAGATGAAGCAGAGAAAGGATCACAAGTTATTTTCCATCTTCAGGTTCCAACCCCATCCCACGAAGCGAAGGCAGCACAGCTGATATCCACAGATCCTACAGAGACTCTGAGGTTATTAGGACTTAGGAGTGAGCTAATAAAACATCTTCCTAGTCCTGCTGTGCCCCAAAGGCAGCTCCTGGACAAACACACTTTGCAGCTGCATTAAGACAACACAGCTGCTCTGTAAAACAAGCAGCTTCCTCAGAAAGGTGGAATCAAGCCACAGGATGGCAGGGAATGGGGGCCTAAGTCATCCCATGTACTGAAGGAACAGCTAATACCTGTGGGCACAATAATCCCTGGAACAGGTCTGTCTTGCTGGAGAGCCTGCTCACAAAAACAGGCTCAATATATATTCAAAGTCAGAAAGGCTTTGAGAAAACCTCAAATCATTGCTGAGTGGGTTTTTTTAAAGCCACAGTTTGCAGTCCAAAATATCTCCTGTGCCTCCCACTGAATGTGAAATCTTGGAGCTTTGCCATGTGCTGCTGAAAGGAGGGTTGTCCTCAGGGATGATTCCCTCCCAGAGCATTCTCCCAGCATCAGCTGGGGTGCTGAGATATCCCCCCAGAATAAACACTGAGAACTACTCCAAGACATGAAAAGCATCAAAACAAGTTGAACACTTGGCCAACTTCAAAGCCAGCCTTGGAGAGCCTCCAGGAGCTGTCCAAGACCACGCTGTCCCCTGCAGGAGCTCCCATCCATCATCCCAGTGGGATGGGCACACACCAGTGCCGGTGCCATGCTGCCCTCCCTGCTGCTGAGCATGGAGCTCTATGCTGGCAGGGCAGGGACTGCACTGGGGCTCTCTGGAATAAGACAGGGCATTTCTGGAGGAGCTGGGAAGCCATAAAGCTGTGGGAGACAGTGCAGGAGGTTGATCTCAGTCCTCACCCTTCTACCTGCAGCATTCCCTGGAGCTCCTTTCCTGCAGGTTAATCTGGACAGGAGCAGGGATGCCAGAGGTCTGGCAAGAGCCAAACACATGCAGAGATGCTGCTCAGCGAGAAGGAAGAGGAACATAAAATACATGCCATCCTTCAGAGACCTTACAGCAAAGCTGGAAGAAGCCTGGCAAGGAAAAAACGTATTAAACTCTCCTTTCCAGCCTCCTGGAGAACCATCCCACAGGGCTGCAGGAGGTACTACAGGAAACAGCAAAGCCATGGAGCAGTAGGTTGATCCCAAAACATGGATCCTGTTTATTCACTGTGGTTTTGTTCCATTTTTCTGGGGAAGGATTGTCAAGCAACAGCAAGAGCAGGAGCAGCAATTCAAACAGCTGTGAATTGGCTACAGAAAAGCTGCAGGAAAAGAACAGGGAAGCAAGGAACTGTCAGAGGGAGAAACACCTGCTTGGGCAATGCTGAATGTCTACATCCAGCATATCCCACTCCCATGTGACTCCAGACAGCTGTGCTGGGAAGAGGAACAAGAGATAAAGGGGGGATGGCCATAAACTGAACAGAGGACAGATTAAAATGGGATCTTTGGAAGAAATTCTTCCCTGGGAGGGTGGGGAGGCCCTGGCACAGGGTGCCCAGAGAAGTTGTGGCTGCCCCATTCCTGGAAGTGTCCAAGGCCAGGTTGGAGAAACCTGGGACAGTGGGAGGTGTCCCTGTCCATGGCAGGGGGTGGAATACAAGGACCTTTAAGGTCTCTTCCAACCTCAAACCAGTCTGGGATTCTGTGGTAAAGGCAACACCTAGATGAACAGGAATAAGCATCCTAAGAGTCCCAGAATTACAGTCTGCCTGATCCTGGGAAAAAAACCAACCCTTTTCCATGATACCAGCCACTCACTGGATGCAAGCCACACAAACTCCTGCTCCTTAATGCCACCAAACTATTTTATGTACCTGTTTAGCCACATTTCAAGTCCTGGGTTTCTACCACTGGGGCTGGAGAAGTGGTGAGGATGATTATTCCCCTTTGGCAGGTGCTGACAGTGTCCTCACCAAAGCCAGAGGCACTTGGAGGCAATGGGAGAGGTGCTGGAGTGGTTATTGATTTGCTGCTTGGCCTTGGCTAAGTCACTTAACCTCAGTTTCCTCATCTGGATATTGGGAATTATGGGACTTACAGAGTGCCACAAATTCATCAGAGGAAACTACTTAAGAGCCCTATTATGACTTAATGGGATTTCCCACTTCAAAATTACTCCTGTGAGGATTGAGGCAGCAGGACTGGGATATTCACAGCCTGACTCCTACTGGAAGTGCAGAGTTGGGGTTTTTATAAAGGTTTTTCCCCCCTAAAACACCCATGTAAACCTTACAGCTCAGTCTGAGCGTGTCCAGCCTTATCAATCTTTACAAACACTTGTTTAAACGAGTTTGGCCTCATCAGCCATCCATATGAGGAAGCTCCTCTCCTTGTCTGATCCATGTGGTTTCAAACACACAGAGTTTCAGGCCATCAGATGCTCAGCTGGGTACTCGTGGTGAAAAGGCTGCTCAAATTAAGCTGCAAACTGTCACTTAATGGCTCCCTGGAAGAAGTGAAAATCCAGAGGATCATCTTAAAGCTAAATGTAGTAACAGTGCCCTGGTTCCCTGTGGAAGGCAGGTCCAAGGCCCAGTTTCTCCTGTGGTGCAGGTAAATGCAATCCCACCATCCACAGCAAGGTTTGGATCCCTCCATAACCACCACAGAGCCCAGCCTATCTCCAAGGTGCAGTCCAAGCCACTGCCCAACAACAACCAGGCACTAAAGTTTCCCAAGAACAACCAGCAATTCCATTTGCAAAGCAGTCCAAGACACCTTGAGGATAATGCAGGCCAAGTGTTGAGAAGCTTAACACAAAATTCTCCTCCATGGTAAATTCTTTCCTGGGGAAGGTAAAATAAAATTATACAGTGTTTGTGCCTTAGTCCAAGCAGCACTTTCTAACCCCCCACACAGACACAGCCACATCACTTTGAGACCACAGGATTAAATCCAAAGATCTTCCCTATTCTGACTCTTCCGTGGGGAGCTCAAAAGACTGAGAAATATCTACTTGTGCCCTGTCACACTCCCTTGCTCCTTCCTCACCCTTCCCCTCATCACCCGCACAGTCACTTGGTATTTATTCTCCTCTGTTTTATTTGGATTTCCTCTAAGCAGACTCATTAATCTTCCCTGCAGATGCACAGCTCTGACAGCTGGGGTCCTGACACCTCCAGTGCCACTGAAGGACATTCTCAGACTCTTTCCTCCTTCCTTTCTCCTCTTAAAGAAACCCTTCATACCTCACCAGCCGTGGGGTTTTTGATTAGAAGGTCGTGTGAACTGGAGACAAGGGGGCTGTGGGGGAGGAAGGCAAGGGAAGAGGATGCAACTCCCACAAGGAACTCCCAAAGCCCCACTGCAAAGGTCAGAATGCTTTTGAGTCCTCTGCACCACTCCCCGACACAAACACAGATCTCAGCCCAGTGCAGAGATACTTGAGAAAGAGTCTAATGAAGTGGAAAGAGTGTTGTAGGGAAAGAATAGTCCTCTCTCATCTCGACATCCCATGATGCTCCATCTAGTTGCTATGGAGACACAAGAAGAGAAGGGGTTTTGTTGTCTTGAAGGGCCTTCTCCCTTCCCAGTAACCTTGACCTTTTCCAGGTTTGTGTGTTTGTGTGTATATGTGTTTATAAAAAAAAAATAGATAAGGAATTCCATTTCTTCTTATCTGGTCATGGCTCAGTGGCTGGCACTGATGCATGTGGGGGGCCGTCAGCTTGTGTCAGCCTGGAGATTTGGAGAAGGATAAGAGCAGAAAATACAGAGGGGAGCAGTTAATTAAGGCTGATACTGCAAAGGACATTGTTTGGGGGATAATGAATTCCATACTCTTCAGGCACACAAGTGCAATTAAAGGTGTGAGAGATGAAGGGCAGCAGAGGAGCTTTGGCTCTTCTGGCCCCTCTGGCCCTCCCAGAGCTGGGGGTTCACACACAAAAAAAATAACACAACCAGGGGTTATTTCTCCTAAACAAGGCAGAGGAGCCACTGCCAGTTCCCCCAAGTAAGGGAGGGTTACCAGGAGCTCAGAGCCACTGCAGAGAGATGGGAGAGTCATCTGGGAGGGTTGAAAGGAGGTGCATTTAGGTGATACTCAAAGCAAGATGAAGATGGAGTTGAGCAGACAGGCCAGTGCAGGACAAAGCTGCTCATAGTAAGTCTGTGTTCATTCCCTCCCCGTTACCTGGAGCAGGTCTTTGATTCCCTCACAAAGATGCTCAGAGATGGGGTTGGCACCAGGAACCAATATTTTCCGTGGTCCTTCACAACACTTAGCCCCCATCCACATCCCACAGAGACACCCTCCACCTTTCCCATCTCCTTCTCAAGGGAGAAGGGGAAATTTGGCACTGGAATTTCTGCTCCAGCTTGAGTCTCCTGCTGGCACAGAAGCCACCACAGGCCCTGCTGCTTGTGCTCCATATGAGGGCTTAATGTTCTGTGTCCCATCCCATCATGGACAGACCAACAAGTGAGAAAAGATGATGGGAAATCATGTTATTTTGTGGGATAGAAGCCACAGAGCTTGGCTTGGAGAGTGTTTATACCAAGAGTGGAATGAAGACATGAAATTCCTGCCATATCCTCCACAACACAAGAGAAAACCAGGCAACAGATTCCAGCCAAGTGCACACCCACCTCTGGGAGCAAGACCTGGATTTAGATGGATAACTAGTGGGAGTTATTCATCTTACATAAATAATTCGACACCGTTTGGCACCTGGTTTGCTCCAGTTGTAGATTAATGAGAATCTGAAGTCCAAGACTTCTTTGAACTCCTCTCAATTACCAGCAGTAGAAGCATCCCAGGGTCAGATTTCTAATTCCTTTAGGGATTTAGCTTCTCTGTCCCTAAGGAGATCACGGATAAGGTTTATGGTCATCACTAACCCTCTGTCTGTGCACTCCCTAAATTAACACAGCACTGACCCGGGCAAGATAAGGAATTAATCTCAATGAACTCCCTGCTCAGTGACCTTGGCTGCTCTCCACCCTCCCAGCCTGGCTAAGCTTTCTCACATCCTGACCTAAAGCAGCTCTACTCCACTTGTTGCTCCTGACAGCTTTCCACATCACCCTCCAAGAGAGAAGAGAACACAGAAAGAACAAACATTATAAAAATTTTATTATTGTTGATATGATCCCCTTTTCATTTTCCATGTGCCTGTGTGTGTGGCTCTCCCCTAAACCCATCTCTCAAGCTTATGATCTGAACTTGTTTGTCCATTCCCAGTCTGCCAAACCATTTTCAATAATAGGATCCATCTCCTCCTGCTCAAGGCTGCATTGTCTTCATATCCTTGGAGATCAGATGTCTGTTCTCCCTTTTATCACTTGAGCTGCACGTGTTTTGATTGTAAACACCCTGATAACACTCCTGGTAGCCCCTCACAAGTGAAATAATAAAGGATAGATAACATTTCTAGACGTGATACTTATACTGTCATCCTACACTGAGATAACAAGGAGCAGACAGCCCCTGAGTCTGTCTTACCCCGATAAAGATCTTGTCACCATAGATACAAAAGAGATAAACTTTCTAAAATAATATCCTTCTTCGTGTCACTTTGCTCAAGTTGGAGAGGTGCAATTCCTCTCCCTCCTCCCACCAAGTGTATTTACAGCTCCCATCATCCCCATTCCCAGTCAAAGAAGCCCTTGACATGTTACAAGACAGGAATTTGCATTTCTCACCCAGGTGAGAGCAGCTGACAGATCCCATCTCCCCAGATCATGTTTGGGTGCAACCAGCCAGAAAACGTCCGTGATTCCCAGCACTGCAAGACCAGAAAACACACCTGACACTGCCTGGAGAAGAGTGATACCCATCACAGCCCAAAGAAGAACCAGTTATCACCATGTACCTGCTGCACCTCCCTGCTCCCAAAAAATCCCACAGCACCCATGTGATCCAGCACAGCAGCAGCAACAAGAACAGGATGCTGCTCCCTGCAGCAGGTGCCAGAATTCCAAGCCTGCCTTTCTCCACGAGAACTACAAGAGATGCTTGACATTTGTGTGTTGAGGCATTTCATAAATGAAAAAAGGGGTTTGCAATCCAAGTGAATACGTGTGCAGAAAAATCTCTGAGCAGGTTTGAAGTTGCCAGGCTTGGAAATTGGAAGCTGAGTGTTTCTCTAATAAAGCAAAATAAAACACAATAAAATTCTATCAGTTAGTTGAGAAGTACATCTGGCAATCCCAAAACTACTGCAACTCCTGGGAGCTGCTTTTATTGTTTGGTTCTTAAGAAAATACTTTTAAATACCTCACTAAGTATCTTGAAGGACAAAAATATCCAGAGGAAACGTTACTAAATTGACATTTTCTCTAAAAAATCCCAAGGTGAAGTACCTGTTGGTAATGAACCATATTTATCTGTCTCACTGAAGTGGCAACAGGCAACACCAAAGCAGCTGATATTCACTGGTGACTGGTCTCCCCATTACAGAAAATACAAGAATTTATCCTCCTCGTGGTGAGTATTGACCCTGGCTCTGCTTCACTGAATATTTACCTCTTGGGTCAATAAATCATCATGTTCATCTCAATAGAAGTCAGTATCTGCTTATTATTATATTAACCTTTACAAGGCAGATAACAGTCCTTTTTTTCCCCCTCTAATAAGATATTGCTCAAATTGAATAACCAAGAAAGATTTCTTTGTGGTTGTAGGGTTTTTTTACTACCAGCATTTTTGCTCAGTTTGAGGCGTGTGAAACAACACGCATTTAATGCTCCACATGGAGCTGTCTTTCTCCTACAACCTGTTTTCAGAGCACAAATGGAGCCCTAGGAAAAGCCTTGGGATAACTGGAAGACACACACACATGGAGTCCATCCTCTGACCAACAATATTAAAAAAGAAAGCTGCAGCATTTGGTTCTTGCACGTGGTCAAACTTTCACCCCAACCACGGTTGGCACCAGGATTTACAAAGAACCCAACACAAAGGCTGGGAAGCTCAGCCAAATTTTGGGAAGAAAAGCTCTGTGAATTTGTGAGGAAGGACAGATGGAAAGCATGAGGATGAAGGCAGAAGGAAAGAAGCCTAGCACACAGGGAAAAAAAAGGGGAATTATGGAGAGAAATGAGGAGATAATGGAGAGAAAAGTCGAGTTCAGGCTCATCCCCACCACACAGAACAAAGGAAATACCTGGGGCGAGGGGGGGCAGAGCCTGCTCCTCTCCTGTCAGCAGCCCTGGGAATTTACAGACAGCATGGCACTTCTTCAAAAGTGCAGGAGACAGCCTTGACATCCTGGCAAATTCACCCCTCCGATAAAAAGCAGTGCCTTGCAAGGCTGTGTGTGAGATCTGGTGACACATATGGCTGGCACGTTGTCCCACATATTGCCTGAACTGCCACTGTCTCCCTCAAAGCTTGCAGATACAGCTCCTTAGCTATTAAAGTCACCATGTAAAATGTAATTTGCCTTTATATCTTAAGCTCAAAAGCTCCTTTAAATATGATCTATGCACTTCTTGGCTGAAATCTGGCTTTTAACTTTCACGTTCTTTCACGTGGAAGTGCTGCCCACAGGTGCCAGCCAGAGAGGAAAGTGATAAAAGTTATGATAAACATTTATCAAGTGTTTCATTAGACTAGACTGGAACAGAGTGAAATATGTGTCATTAATCCGTTACTTGTGCTTGTCTGTCCAGTGAGGGGTGAATGGCCTTGAATCCTGCTGGGAATGACACTGGGAGAGCTGAAAAGCGGGGGAAGTTTGAGCTGAACTAGAGGATATTGAGCCAGAGGGCAGAGCAGAGAAGAAACAGTACAAAGTCATGCCCAAATTCTGTGTAAAACACCACTGGAGTCTCCTGATGGATCCAATATGGTCCCAAACATCCCTCTGTTTATAAACACTCACATCCAAGAGCTTCTGAGCTGCTGAACAAAACCAAACACCAGCCATGATATGAGATAAACAGGAAACGAGCCAGAGCAAACACTGCAGCGGGAACAAAGCCTGGGATAGCAAACACAGAGCCCCAGGGACACAGACCACGGAAACAGAGGCAAAGGATGCTCTCAGGTGTGGCACCAACACCGATGACCAAGCAGAGGAGGAAGGGCTCTGCCAGGTTTTCCAGCAGTGTGGAGACCCAGGATCTGCACTGCAGCAAACTCCTTGAAGGACCCTGGGCTTTTCACCTCCCAAATCCAACAGATCTGCAGTGCCAGGCCCTTGGGGAAATGGCTGGTGTCCACCATGAAATCCAGACTCATCCAGGCAGGTGATGAAGCAAATGGTGACGAGCAGCAATGGCTCCTCCTCTCCATGCAAGGAAAAAGCCTGGCTTTGGAAACATCCCCCCTCATCTGAGGTACCTGACTTTGGCTGCTGGGAAAACCCTCCCAGATTAAAGTGTGTCTGACTCCCTTCACCAGGGCAAGGATGGGCTGTGACAGCTCAGCTCACCTGGGAACAACTGTACATCCCCCACAGAGAGTCAAACACCAGGAGAAACCAGAGCTGGGGACAAGCTGCAACTCCCCTGTGCCAGCCCAGCTTTGCTCCTTGCCATTCCCAGGCACAGGAAGAATATCCACAGGGTTGGCATCACCTCACCAGCTTCCAGCCTCTGAGATCCAGAGCTGAACAACTCCCAGGATGAAGGATGTGTTTCCTGACGATGAGGAGGAACCCACTCCTGCATCCCAGAGACAGGAGGATTCCCTCTGCAGTGGGAGGGAATGGCAGGACAGCCCTCGCTCTGTGGCACAGACACCTCAGGGGATGATGGGCTCACGTCCAGTCCAGAAACTTTTTTTT
>VYZS01070520.1:928-11074 GCA_013400695.1 Neodrepanis coruscans | reverse complement strand
TTTGCCATCTGAGCTGATAAACTTTATAAGTTTTGGAAGTTATTTCGGGGAACATTTGAGTTGTACTCGTCATCAAAGGAGATGTTCCATCCATAGTGGGCTGGGTTATATTTAAGGGTGTAAAGCTTCATGATTGTTTGTCTTAAGGATTTATATTCTCTGTAGTTACACCCAAGATCTAATGGTCTAAAGGCATCAGCCAAGTAGTTTTATTTTAAAAAATAATATTTTTTTTAGTTCTGTGTTTTGTCTGAGTTAACTTAGATTTTCTGATATATTTAAATCAGTGAAATTTCATCTATTACATAAGCATCATCAGAAAACATTGCGTGAAATGACTGCAAAGACATACCCAAATTGCTCTCTATTACCATGGAGAGCTCCAGCTCTGGCCTTTGTAGTTGTACCTAAATGAACTTTAGTCCAGGCAGCAGGAGCACTGCTCATGTGCCAACTGTGCCAGCCCTGGTTTCAAGGAGGCTGCCCAAGCTTGCCCACCACTGTCAGGGCTTGCTTTTCACAGCCTGATCCTGGCTAATTTAGGGTCTGACTTAGTTATATTCATACAAGCTGTATGAATATACAGCTACCCTTTCCTAAGTTTATGTGTAGAGGATTTTTACTAAAACTGGAGATTTAAAAAACTCTAAAAATCTAAAATTTTTTAAAAATTTGACCTAAGGGTTCGTGGGGTTTGTGTATGGTTTTGCAGTGATGATCCTGTATGTGAAGGTTTTCCCATTTGCCTCGAGTACCTGCTGACAAACAGGGGTAAACTGGTGTTGGGTCTCATTGACTTGTCTGTNACATAACTGTGCTCTTTAGATGGAATCTTTTTGTCTGTGGCTTTGCTTTACCCTGGAATTGACTTGAAGAAAGATTTGCAAGATTTTCTTGAAATATCCTGAAAATACCTATCTGTAAATAATGTGGATTCTTTTTTAAAATTTTAACAAATACAAATTTCCTGATGTCCTTTGCTTACAAATCTACTGCAAAAAAGGCTTCTTACTTACAAAATATTTATGATCACTAAAATGAAAGTATATAATTTCTAAACACAAAATAATAAATCGAGGTTAATATTTGAGATTACTATTCTGAATCCTGTCAAGAAGTACCTAAATTATATTCACCTCAGTGACTAATATTTTGACATTTACAAATGGACCTTTGATTTGTTTGTCAGGCAATGTCAAATCTGGAGTTTGGAGTGGAATGTTTTTTTCAATATAAAGACTTCTATGTTCCTATCTGAGATGTGACAAACCAGTATTTATACAATTATTACATTACATTAGAATTATTAGTTATTAGAATTATTTTGAATTTAAGAGTGCTTACAAGTTTTGGACCTTATGTGAAATATTCTGATATGTCCTTTGACAAAATGAGCTAAACTGTTGGTGGAGATTTTAGTTGCCTCTGAAACTGGAGAACTGTTTCCAAAGACTGAGTGTGGAGGCTTCATATGTGATAAACTTTTCTGTTTGTCAGTGGAGCTGCTCATACACACACTCTCTGCTAGCTCAGAGGGAAATTTGGGTACTTGGAAGTTTTGTTGAAGAAACTTTGCATGTTCAGAAAGCGGGAATGTAAACTCAGTGGATGTGCCTATTGGTAATGACTGGGAAGATGAAAAGTGCCAAGAAAGCCAAATTTCCATCCTGCTCTGATAGTGTTTGCTGGGAGCCACCAAATATTTTCTGCAGTAGGTAATTCAATATTTTTGACATTTCTTTTTGACTTGTATCCTGGCAAATGAAGGCAGACCAATCAACAAACACATTGTCAGATTAGATTTGAAGTTGAGATTTCTACTTCCCCAAGAAAATATGAGTTAGTCTATAGCCGCTTTTAAGTTGAATACCATACTTTATTATGTAATAAAAATATGATGTATAATAAAATTGAGAAGGGTGTATTGATATGTTCATGTTTTAAGCAATAATCAGTGTGGCTTGTCTGAAATGGTCTCAACTTGTTTTTAACATGTAGTGACAAAGTGGAAAGGCTGTAAAAACATGTGGTGCTTTAATTAATGGGGGCAATACTAAGCTTTGAAAGTCCTCTGGAGCTTTTGTCTCTGTTGGAACATTGTCTGTGCTGTGAATCTTCCCTAATAGTTAAAGCAAATGAAGTAAAATAGCCTTTGGGCTATTTTGTTACACTGTGTTGTTGGGGAAAAAATTAATCCAGTGCCATTTTGCATTTGCTGTCTGTGAATCAAACTGTGAAAGCTAATTTAAAAACTTTCACACTCGGCTTGAATGAGGACTGTCAGGGCTTGGAGAATGTCAAATTGAACACAATTAGCTCAAAGTAGGTTAGCTCAGATAGACCCATCAGCCTCAGAGTGCCCGGGCTTAACGACCGCTCTGATAAACTAACAGAGGTTACAGAGAAGAGTGGAGAGGCATTAAGTTGCTACTGAAAGCTTACCCTCTTTGAAAACAAACTGGTTTGTACGCCAAGGGCCAGGGAGGTGGTGAGACCCTGAGGGAAGTTAAATACAGCATAGACTTGCATTTTTGAAAGGGAAATAAAGCCACTGATGAACCTGCTCAGAAATTTTAAAGAATAAATTATTTGAGAATTTGTTAATCGTTAAGCAGCAAGTTACAATTTATGGTCTCTGAAGTGATTGAGTGTCAAAGGTGTTTATAGAAGAGGCAGCTGGTACAGCTGTGGTAGAGTGAAGTCCTGGAATGTTTTAGGGAATGATGGCACTACATGTTCTAGTTTGGAGAAATGATGGGGTTTTGAAGTCAATCTCTTAATCGTATCTGTTTATCGAATGCTGCATTGACATGTAGTGGGGACATGAGGTCCAAACTTACTGGATAAAGTGAAATTCCGTGCTTGGTTCTGAGTGTTCAGAGTAACTCTGACAGGATGTGAGCAGATCTCTCAGACTGCAGATGCTCTAGAGGCAGGGATTTTAGGAAAAAGAAGAAATAAGTGACGAGCAACTGAAGTTGTGAGAAGAGTTATCTACAATGACATTAACTGCCACTCTAATTACTCTTCTCTTGGAAGATGGGATGTTTGTCAGTCACGGTGGACTGTGGCTTTTGCATATTATTTTTCCATGACAACATGTCAGAAAATGTGTTTGGAACTCATTCAAAACCCTTTTTTTCCTCCCCTGTTTTCTTAGAGAAGTCTACCTGAAGGGTTTTATCTTCAGGTGCTGAGTGAGGTCTCAGCTCTAGTTATTTGATGAGAATTGTGAGCAACCACTGATTTTCCTCGTGGAGAGACACCCTGATGGTAAATTGAAAAGAACTGAGTCTGTAAATCAGCACTGTACATGTGATCCCTTCTTACTTGAGCAACACGAATTGTGCAGACAGCAGCAACATTTTTAGTTAATGAACCCAGCCATAAGCACTGTTCACGTTTAACATATTTACAGGGGGTAGCATCCAGTCAAAAAAATTCCATTAATTCTTTTTGCATGAATATTGTGTGCATGAGTGCATACATTTATGTGTGGATTTGTATATATGTGTACACTATTAGTGTATGCAGTGTTAAAGCATATATAGTCATTCAAGAAGAATCACTCAAGAAGTTTCATTAGGCATGTAAATATATTCAGCAGAAGATTTAAAATAACTCTTTAATGGAAAAAAAGGGAAAAACTGTGCCATTTGACATGAGAAATCTATTTTGAATGATAGTATATGCACAGTCTGTTTTCTGCTTTTCCTTTCTTGAAATTGTTGCCTGAAATATTATGGTGGCATGCAAAGCCTTGAAGTTTAATTTGAAATTTAATTTGCCTGAATGTTAGCAGGATATTTTTACATAGTAAAATTGCAACTTCATAATATTTGGCACTCAATTTCTATAGAAATGGCATTCAGGATACAACTTTAGGCTCATAACTAAAATAAGATGAAATCACACATGTTAATGATAATTTTAAAATATTTTCAAGACTATGTAAATGTAATTTCTGTCTTGATTTTGTTAGTTATATGGGCAGCAGGGAGGAGGGTTTGTAACAGTCATATATATATAAATCTGTGAATGAACTTTTTCAATCTGTTAATCCAAATGTTCTTTAATAGATAAAAATAGAATCAAATTACTTCACATAAAAAAAAGTCTGAGATTTACTTAGTGAGCTTCAAACAGAATTATTCTTCCCGTAATACACTGAATAGTCTCGTGGTTTGGTCTTGAATATAGGGTTCCAGAGGTTTTCTTTGCTGCTAAAAGCTGGGCAGCTTCAGGCTGAGCATCCTTTCCTGTATTTCCTTATGATCTGGTGACATCAGTTGTTCTTCCTGATAGCAATGCTGTGTCTTGCTGAGAAAATACATTTTAATGGCTATTACTAATACGAAGTATTTTCTTTGAGGTGTTCAGCACTTGTTACCAGTGTAATTTTCTCTTTTGAGTCGTGGGCAACGTTGTGGGGGTCACTGAGGATCTGTCGGGGTCATCTCCTCGGGGTGTTCCCGAGCCTTTCACTCCCATGAGGAGCCGTCTCTCCGTGTGGTGCTGCCTCCAGAGCAGGTTCATTCCCTGTGGGCAGACCCAGCTGGCAGCATCGATCCTCCTGCTGCTGCTCCTGCCAGGGCTGTGGCACTAGAGCAGCATAAATCACAGCAGGACATCTCTACTGTGTGTCCCTTTCAGTCATCAGTCCGGGGAATACAAATTCCTGTGTGGAACGTCAACACGTGCTCTTGTGCCTGTTGGAACAACAGGTCATGTTGCAGGTGTTCTGGACTCTCCCTCACAACCCTTCTATTGTCATCTTGGTTCTGGTGTGACTGTGGTACTTTGTGGTGGTTCTGAGGTGGTGTTAGATCTTCAGTGGTGTGTAATTTATGAGGGGGACCAAAGATGAGAGAGAAGCTTTTTATTTGGCTGAATTTCACATTTCCTAAGGAGAGTTTTGGTTCAAAGATGGACTAGTGTGTCTGTGTGATTGGTTGGTTTGTTTTATTTACTCTAGTAGTACTTAATAAAGTCCTATTTAATAAAGTAGTGAATTCAGGGCTCAAGGCTGTGTTTTGTCTTTCCATGCACTTTTTGATACTGTTCTGACACAAATGGACCTGAAAGTCACAGTTATAGCTGAAACTCTTTTTTTTTTCTTTCCTGTTCTGTTCTGTCTAAATCATGTTTGAGAGACAGTCACCACTGCCAGACTCCTATCATGTACTGCTGAAGTAACTTTTGCAGGAGTAGGTGCTGAAAGAATGCAGCTTGTGAGCTGAATTCCACAAGACACTGCAATATGGTTGTTGTACACCTGTGTTGCCTCTTTTTTCCTGAATGTTACTACACACACACACACAAAAATGTAAATTACTGTTACAGAGCCAAGCACATCAGTAAAGAAAAGCTAAATTTAACATTGTCCAGATGGAAGAGGACTGAATGCTAACTTGTGTATGCAGTCACAGAGTAACTTCTCTTTCCACATGAAGTCTTGGTAGGAATATGTCTGTGCTGGAGGATCAAAGTCAGGAATGCATGATAAAGGCAGTCACTGAGGGGAACTTCATTGCTCAGTGAGCAGGGAAGGAGGAGGATGGGATGATCTCATGCCTTGGGGCAGCAGGACAAGATCATGGAGGTTGAACTGTGTGTGTCATTGCTTTTGCTGTGTGTCATGCAAGAAGTCAGCTCTGGCAGATAGAGTTTGGTTTGGTAAAATTCTGAGAAGCTGAAAAAGAGAACTCACAGGGGAAAATGCCAGGCAACTTTAAAAACATGTTATAATTAAACAAAAATGCTTTGTCAGTAATCAAAATAGCAAAATCTCTAAAAAGAATGACAAAAAAATATTAACAAAATTGTTGTAAGAAATGCTAGTTTTGACTTAGATTTTATTCACATGTTTTGGGCTACTGCAATATGCATTCCTTTGAATGGATCACCTGAGTTAATGCATTAAATACCATCAATTGTAGCTACTCTGTAGCCACATGTACCTTCAGTGTACCTATGAACTACAAGTATAAAGTGTTTTCTGCGACTGTGGTTGGAAATAAATCTGGCAAACTTTTATAAGCATTATTTGCAAAATAAGCAGTATTTTTATACAGTGAAACAAACTTTCCTTTGCTGATCTGATACCATGTCAATAGAATATTCTCTTTTTTGTATTTAATTCATTGCTAGGCACTGTTCTGTACTGTTGCTATTACCAATGTAATAATAGTAATCTTCCTCTTTCACTGTGTTTTTGGAAAAAATAGATATAAAAATGGAACCGAGTATGTACTTTAAAAAAAAAAACAAAACCAAAAATTATTAAAATTAAAGAATATAATGTATCTTAGGCTTCTTAATCTAAGTAGGATGGAGAATTCACTGCAGATGATCCTATGGAAAGGCTTTGCAAGAGGAGGGCAATCAAACAGGGATAATTAGAGTTACTATTTAAATATGCAGAAAGCAAAAAAGCTTATCTGGAAAAGCAGAGTGAAGATATAACAGCGTAAGACTAATGTGAGAATGATTTGCAAGCAATAAAATCACATCTCCCTGACTTTGTAAGTACAAAATAATAAGCAATATTTAATAATGGAGTCTGTAATAGTCTGGGATATAAAGCCAGTGGTATGTGATTTTACCATTAGATCTTACCTGAAGGGGATAGATTGGTTTAACACTGACAGAGTGGAGCTGTATGAGGATTACAGGCATTTGGAATGTGTGTGCAGTAAGGGATGAGAGTAATTGCTCAAGATAATCTCTGAGCAGTTAAGTCAGAATAATGATATGAGTGGCTGGACGTCTATTCTTAGGTTTTACTTCTTCCTCTGAATGTGTGAACAGCTCTGAAGGAAGGAAATGGGACTGTTGCTGATGGTTTGATTTATAAAGGTTTGCTGAAGAACAGAAGAATGTGCTGTTAAGAACAAATCCTGCTTGGCAGAGAAATGGGTAGGATGGTCTTAAAGTTCTTAATCATCCCTGATTTTGTAACTCTGTCATTATTTTCATTAATTAACTTCAATGGGTGATGCAAACATCACACTCTTTCCAAAACTAATATTACTGCTGCCTGCTATTTAGTCTGTGGAACTGAAAAACAAACCAAAATGTTAAAGTGACACATAGGCAATAACTTCATTGAGCGTCTATTTATCCCAACAGCTTTAACTGGCTGTCATCTGCAGTCTCACCATATTGTACTGAGAGCCTGTCTGGTTTCACAAGCTGGGGAAGGCCAGGCCTGCGTAATGCTGGGCATAGGGAGGCAGGAGCTGCTGGAAATGCTGGAATTGTGGAGCTGGGTTTCTTCCCTGGGGCTCAGCTACAGGGCAGGTGGTGCCAAGAGTGCCCTGCTCAAAGGAGAAGTGCAGCCAAGGGCCGGACCACTAGAATTCTTTTGAGTTCCTCTGGCCCTTTAACAAGGGCATGAGTTCTGAACCTGTGGCCCTGGCTACCTTCCAAGTGGAGTAATTAAATTCTGCATTCCTAAATTCCCTCTCATTTTAATTGGATTAGGTGTTTTTCACCTTTTGGCTCTAAATTCAGCTGGCAAAACAACTGTTTTTTATTATAGCAGAGACTTTATTTCAAATTAGGTTATATTATCCTTGAATACAATGTTCCTTGCTTTAAGTATGCCAGGTGTTTCAGGAGAGCAGTGTACAAGGGGGAGATCAACATTTTACTCCTTTTTTAAATTGATTTTCTTTGCTGTACTCAAGGACACTCATTTGATGGTTATTCCTGTTTGCTCTCTCCATTTATAGGCCTTGTTGAGACTGTAGAATCAAAGACAGTTTATGAAGATATTTTAGATCTTTGCTGCATCCAGGAAACCTTCTGTTTGCTTCTGTGTATAGCTTTCATCTCTTTTGTGTAGTCAGTGAAATCTAGGGCATCACTGGAAGTGTATATCCAAATGTTCACCTGATCACTGAGATTGCTCAATACTTTGCAGAAACCATCTTGTAAACAAGGGAATCTGTGCTACATCTCCCCTAAAATATGGCTTTGTTTCTAGTGTGCCAGTAACTTCTGTTCGTGTACTGGAGCTTAAATAATTGATTTTTCAGCGCGTGCCATAGCACAACATTTTAAAACCCAGGCTGCCTTCTCTATGTGTATTGTGATTCTGCAGAAATTTTAATTAATGGATGGGGATGTCCAAAAGATGTTTGAAGTAATGAGACTGAATGTATCGTTTAAATCTAAGAAGGTAATTTCTGGACAGTGCAAATCTTTGATATGGATAAAATTCAGGTTAGTTCTCTTAATGGTTCACCTGGCTGTAATGATACCTAAATTTAGAACTGGAGAGCACCACTGGCCTGCAATCAGAATATGTTTTGCCCTGCATAAAATGGAATTATATTAGTCAATTCACATTAGCCAAGTCTGAAGTCTGTGTCTGATTGGATTTAGTTGCATTCTGATGATGACAGGGCTCCGTTTGGCTTTTTGTTTGACCTGGATATGTGTATCTTTCTTGGTGCTGTCAATCTTCCCTGATGTTGCTCAGTGTACACTCCAGTTACAGAAAATCCAAGATCCATAGCCCTTTATTAAATTATAGAGTACACTTCTTGTACCTGTAGTATTTACCTTTGGGCATTTGGACTCTTTTTCCTTGAAAATAATCTGGTACAGGATTTTCTGAGAGTTTCTTAGTCTAACCTCTCTGAAAACTCTTGAAAGAAAAAAAACATCAAACAAGAAGACATCCAGGCATATAATTGTGGGAAAGTGTTAAAAAAAAAGTGTGTGTGTGTGTGAAAGTAGTAGTAATGAACACATCTGCTTTCTTTTTCCTTTTAAATTAAGGAGTGTATTTCTTGTAAGTAATTGTACAAAAGTCTTTTAAAATAGGAGGACCCCACCTATGTTATGGACTTATAAATGCACTTCTGTCCCCTTTCTCTGTATGATTTCTAGAGGAGTGCTCCAATCTGACCTAAAGCCTTTTTGTTGTGGACTTGATTTTGTTGGTATGCAAAGAGAGCGGGTAAAACCATCATCCTGCCCTTCATCCTTCTGGATGAGGATTAATCATGATCACAGCTGCAGAATAATGCAGATCTTTGCTGCTGGGGCCGGAGAGGGGGAAGGGATGGGCAGTGGGAGAGCAAAGGACAGTGGCTCTCTTTCCTTCTTTCCTTCCGCATGCCCCTCCTGCCCTCAGAGGCGCCACAGTGAATGGAGGAGTTGGAGGAAGCAGATTCTCAGGAATTATTTTTCCTGCATGGACTGAGCTGATCCCCTACCCTTTCAGTTTATGCTTTGCTGACTGCCAGGAGCATTTCTAGACTTCATGTGCACTCTCCTTACTACAGGATGGAGCACAGCCCTGTCATTACTATATGAGAGCAGTTCATGTTAAATGCAGGCATAGATTTGCTGTTGCCCAGCATTTTTTTTTTTTTTGCTAATTAATCTTCCATGCATCTTATATTTTTCCCTTTAATCATAAGGAATGATTTGATTTACCAGTAAGACACACATACACAGTGTTTGCTTGGCTTACTTGTTTTCTTTATGATGCATTAGGTGATGGATACTGAAATGCTGCTGGTTCCAGGGCACACAGATTTAGACCAGTGACTTTTACTACATCTCTGTAGATGGCCCCTAAATGCCTTGCAGGTCAACTGTTTTTGAAATGGATAGAAGTGTGCTAATTCCTTCAAGGTAAATCAGAAGGGTTATGACATCTAGGAAGAAGAAACTGCCAGACAGCTCCTGAGCATTACAACAAGGACTGACCCAACAGCATCTCTAAAGCTTCCAATAAAATTGCTTGAGGAGTCTGCCAAGAAGCCAGATGCTGCTGCTGGAAAAATACCTTCTGTAGCTTGGCATTTGTCCTGTAATTGCTTCCAAGAGAGAATAAACTGTAGCATGACAGTAGAAGGTGAATGTTCCTCACTGCACACTACTTAGATGATTTTTATAAATCTTTCGAAAATAATCATGATTTTGGGATGCATTACCACTCATTTTTGTACTCCTCTAACTGCCTCTAGAGTTATTAATTTTTAATAATTTTAATAATCAAACTGGTTCCCTCCCCCTCCCCGCCCCACTGACATTTTAGCCTGGCAGTGGTTTGATTTTTCTCTGGGTCTCTAACCTGATCAGTTGGGCTTTGATCCTGTAAGTGCTTGATGTGATCCTGTAGAC
>VYZS01070464.1:0-13778 GCA_013400695.1 Neodrepanis coruscans | reverse complement strand
CCAAAGAGTTTGGAGACCCCCATTTTATATCACAAACTGTCCCAGTCTCTGTTCCCCCCTCCCCTATTTTCTGCTCCCTTTATTTGCAAGCACAGCTCTTACCTGGGGATTGCTGTGTGTGAACCCATCCAACAGCCCCAGGAAATGAAGAATTGAACAAAGACACCTGAATCACCATCACCCAAAGATTTCTGCTATAAAGTCTTTTAAAAGATGCTTTTAAAGCATAAATCAGGTACAGCTCTGAGCTGAGCTTATTACAGCAGCCCAGCAGTGGGTCCTGAGATATCACTCACACACTGTCCTTCTCCTCACTGTCACTCATTTTACCTGCACAGGCTGTGACAGCACCTCTTGAACAGATAAACATCTCAACAGCATCACCAGAGGTCCAGGAAAGTCTCCCCCCACCTCTCTGCTCACTGTTACCCTGTTCTGGATCCACACACTGAGTTTTGGGCAGTAATTAAAATTCCTCCTGGCCACTGAGGGAGTGTTGAGGTGAGGACAGGAGCTGGAATGATGTGTGTTCTCCCTGCCCAGCCCCTCCCTCTCTCCATGGATGAAGAGATGAGTTCACCCAAAGGAAGGTGAATAAAGATGCTCCCAGGCAGGTGCCAGGGCTCCATTCATCTCACAGATTGTTTGTCAGCTCCAGATGCTGTGACTGGATGACTCTGCTGGAAAAGGTCACCTCCCACGAACAGGACTGAAGGGAGGGCTCTCTGTTCACTCCAGTAATGATCCCTCACCAACCCCAACCTACCCAGAGCCTTCCATTCCAGGCTCCACCAAACCTGAGCTAAATGGAAATCAGAACAAACATCACCCAGAAACAAGGGGGAATAATCCCACAGAAAGAGAAAGTGCTGAAATCTTCTCAACCTCCACCTCAGCATTTCCCAGAAATCAGCTCTGAAGACTTTATTTACACCAACTTAAAAACATGGGAACAAGTTCAGCCCAAATAATTACAGGAGGCTGTCCCTCACATAAACTGGTTTCTCCTATCCCAGAGAAAGGAAGATTGAATTTCCTTGGAGAAACAAACACAGTGAATGAAAGGCAAATTGGATTTGTCCCCACTTGCACAAAACCAGATCACATTTACTCTGCACACACTGGGAGAATTCCACAAATGCCATTCACCAGCTTTCTGGACTCCTAAAGGTGGTTTGACAGCAGCTGGACTGTAGAACTGCCCTTAAGGGTTGGTGCATTAAGATGAACAAATGAGTTTGCAAGTGAATCTATAGAAGCAGAAGGCAGAGAAGAGAGAGCTGCCTGTCTGCCCCCAGCCACACCAAGCCAGAGCCCCCTCATGGCACTCCCTGCAGTGATGGGGAAAGCAGCTTCTCCCTCCTGAGCTCACAGTGACAGAGCCCTTAAGACACAGTGGAAGTGTATCATTTGGAAGCTACTCAGCTAGAACAGAGTTTTTATTGTTCCTCGGCCATTCTAATGATCTCAGATCTGTCCCTGTCACTTATCTCTTGTCTCTGAAGAAAAATCAGCGTTTTCGGGCCATTTATTGTGAGCACCAAGTGTTAAAGTTGTACCAGAGCTGAGAGCAGACAATTTAACACACTGCTGATGTTTGCAGGCTCAGGGCAATAGAAATTAACTTTCTGCTCTGTGCAACAATGATCCTCCAACTCCTTATTTCCCCTGAAAGGAGAAAACGCACTGTCTACTTAAGAGACTCTGGAACTGAACAAAGCCCTCAATTCTCTTCCCAGAGCTTCCAGAGATTTCCTTGAAGATCATTATCAAGGTTCTCTAAAGAGTTTGCAGCATCATTTTCTCTAAATGCTCAACAAACAATGGATGTACAACAGAGGAAAATTAATTCCCTGTATGCACTGCTGGGGAAGCCTCAAAGAGGGAGTGTCACACACAGCAACCACTTAACCACACACATCAGGGGGGAAAAAACAGCTTTTTTCCCAGCAAATATTACAACCTTTCCTACACAGCCAAGAAAAAGATGTCACAGAAAGAGTGTCCTGCTCTTTGAATGAGATCAGGCTTTAAGAACAACCACGTGCAGAGGAAATGCCAAAGGACTGGGAGTTGTCCTGGGCTGGTTTTAACTCCAGCCCTGCAAAGGGAACTGGAAAAGCTCCCCTGCTCCAGCTGGACCTGAAGAAACCCAAGTGGGACTCGTGGAGCTGCTGTGGATCCCTCCCAACTCAGGCTCCCTGGATCCAGTCTGTGAGAAATGGCAGCAAAGGGAGGGGAAGAGGAAAGATGAATTGCACAAGGCACTGCACAAATCATTTCTTTCCATGAGAAGGACACAAAAAAATAGTTTATTTGTTTCCCCGTGAAATATTTTAAAATATTCCTCACATAATATATATTTTTACAATCCTGTAATAGTTTGGGCAGAATTTCCAAGCCCTGCCAAGAAAGCTATTTGGACTGAATCCTTGGAGAGAGGGGAAAAATCAATTGCTGCTGTGAATGATGGTGTATTTCAGTGAGCATGGATTTAATATTGGGCAAACTCTGCTGGTATTTGAACAGAAATAAACAGCAGCACAAGTCATTTACAAAGGTGTTTTAGAGAGATAACTCGCCCCAGTCCCTCACCACCATCAGTGAGCAGGGCCCTCACCTTCTCCCTCAATCCCTTTGCTTCTCTCCTCTTCCTCCAGCTCTGTCCCTCTTTTCAGCTCCTCCTTCACTTTCACCTCTTCCAGGGCAGTCTCAATAGCCATGACATCCCCAAGAGACTTCTGATCCTCTGTTTTGTGCCTTCTGTGTTGACTCCTTTTCCTGTGAGACCTGGAAGGACACAAGTGTGATTTGACATGAAAGCACAGAAAACCATCCCTGCCTTAAAAAGCTGAATAGAGAAAAAAAGGATCTTCTTTGGAGAGAAAACACAAGGTGGTTAAAAGAGCCACAGGGCAAAGGAGAAATCTGAAAGGGAACAGAAGAACAGCATAACACAACAGTTCAGACCATCCACAGCAGCCACTCATTGTCTGGGATTCCTGAAGAGCTTTTTTCCCACCATCACTAATGGGAGCTCACAAGCTGCAGCTAAAGGGATTTTAATTGTGTTTTAAATCTATTTTGCTTCTATTTCAAACTACAGATGAAAACTTGTTTATATCTCTCTTTCACCCTCTGTCTCCATTCCATTATTTCTTTTCATTCTGGCCATGCTTCCCTTTGGCAAAGTGCTGGGAGTCTGCAAAGCATCATCTTCCAGCTCTGCCAGTTCCTAAAAACACACACTAACAAATGCTCAGAGCAAAATCAATAGGCACTCCATGATTTTTCAGTGGCAGAATTCAAAAGGTCCAGGGCCTTGAAGAAATCTGACTAAAAAACATGTATATTAATATGAGCAGAGTAATCCTAATGAGCCAACAGCAAGGCTGTTCATTCCTTTTAAACTCAAAGAGATCACAGTGGCCACAGTGCAAAGGAAAAGGCAGATTCAGAAGTCAGGAACACGTTTTTTGGTTGGGAACAGTGGGAACTGCTCAGTGGGGACAGGGAAGGAAAACAACAGGATCCCAGGGGGGAAAAAACAGCTATAAATGCAGTTTAACAGGTGAAGGAGAGAGGAAGGAATAAAAGGAGAAGCCTTTGACACTGTGCCACAAGAGCCACAGCACCAGAGCCAGGTCAGCACTGGAGCAGCCACAGATCCCAGTAAGTCCCTCCCAGCCAGTCCCAGTCCCAGCTTTTTACAGGACTTACCAAACAGCTCCTTGAATTTTGGCTTTCATTCTAACAAGCTCTCCTTTTCAAAAGAGACTGATTCAGAAACTTGCCATTTTTACCCCATTTTTAGCAGGTAGACACTTCCCTTTGTTGAAAGCAGCATTTTCCATATGGCCTCACATCCACCAGTGTGTAACAAACAGCAAAACACAACCACACCACATTCATCAGCCTCCAAACCCAGAAAAGCTGAAATGCAGCTTCCTCAGAGCCCAGAAACTCAGCTGCTAATTAGATTTGGAAAGTTAAGGGCCCTTAATCAGGTACCTGACAAAGAAAGGAGGAAAAACTTGCACCTGAGATGGCTGATGAATAGAAAAGCAAGTTGGTCCATATGCACAGAGATTTCTAATTGCCAGACTCTGAGCAGATGGTGCCTCTCCAAGCAGAGGTGTTGCCTTCACACCTGCAGGACAGTCATTAGCAGGAACACAGAGCTGAGCCCAGAAGCAGCAGCTTTGCTCTTCACCCACATTCCAAGTACACAGCACCTTCCCTGGGAGGGAAAAGTCAGGTGGGAGGAGAAGGTGAAGCTGCCAGACTTTTGTCATTGCAGCTGGAAGGTTTTGGAGCTGAAGGAAAACACCAGAGCAGTGACACAAGCTGCTTTTATTTGTTCCTGTGGTGTGGAAATGCCAAGCAAAAATTAGAGCACCAAGTTTGATACTCACAGGAGATAAAAAAAGCTCTTTTTTTTCTTTTTTGCAGCTCTTCTCACTCTGGAGTTGTGGGGAAGAGGCAGAAAGCTCAACATTTAAAGCTCCCAGAACTGTGGGCTGAGGGCTGAACACTCCAGGTGAGGCTGTTCTGGGGCTGCCAGGATTCACAGGATTCACAGGATTCCCAGAATTCACAGAATTCACAGAATTCCGGGTGGAATGGGCTGGGCTGGACTCAAACAGTCTCTTACGGAAGCCACAAAGTAAATAAAGTGGAGTTTTTCAGGGTAACCAAGTCTGCCTGAACTCAGAGAAGAAATAACACATCTCTGCTGAGTTTAAAAGCTCCATTTTCCAGGACAGCTGACAAAAAAGCAGTGTTTGTACTCTTTGAAGAACAGACCACAAAGTGCCTTAAATTAAGTAGCTACAACTGTGAAGGGGTTTGGGCAGAGGTGAATCCCAGCCCTCCATCCTGCTGAGAGAAGTCAGGCTTCAAGTCAAACACTTGGAAAGGCACAGGCACAGGAGAGAAAGTACAGCTGAGGGGCATTGAGCAGCTTCAGAACTGCCTCAGGATAATGCTGAACTAATCCAGGGAACACTGGGGAGATAAGGGGGAAATGGACCTGGATCTTGGGCAATGGGCTCAGGCTGGGAGAGGCTCCTCTGCTGAGGGAAATAATCCTAAACAAACACTATATATACACATATATAGAGATATGAGTAACCCTTAACAGCCACAGGCAGAAAAGAGGAGCAAGAAAAAGCTCCAAGGACCCACTGGAGTTCAGTCACTGCCTGACTCTGAGATTCCACTGCTTTTCCTGAAGCTCCCAAGAGAAGGAATTGCTGCAAACCTTTAGGAATCCAACCTCTGGAGCACAGTGAGGGGTCAGTCATCTGCCCAATGCCACATTTATGGTGTGTTCTGCAGCAGGGATTTAATGGGGAACACACTTTGCCACTTCAGCTTTTGTAAAATAATAATGGACAAATCATTTCATGGTGACTGAAACCCCTGGAAGACAAACACCACTGACAGAGAAAGGTAAAATACTATTAAAGTGTCTCTTTCTTTGATAAAATAAAAGCCTAAATAAATCACTGTCATCCAATTATTAGATTTTGGAGCTGTTCCTCACAGTCCCTCTCAAAGATGGGCCCAGAAACTTCTTTGCTGGGGGCTTTCAAGGAAAGTGACATGGAAAAAACTCCCTGAGAAAGGGAAACACTCCCAGAGTTACCATTTTGAGAGACTTTTCAGGAGAAAGAGTGAAGTGCCTGAGGTGCTGAGGGAAGCCACATACCTGTGTTTGCTGTCCTCCTCCTCATCTCCTATCCTGCAAAGCAAGGTTCCAACAGGGAGAGGTTAGAATGCCAAATCCTGCACTGCAGAGTGCTCTGAACACCCAAACCCCACAGACTTGGAGAAATTAATACAGAGATCAAAGGCAGCACAGAAAGGCATGCAGAAAATCCCTTTTGCAGCTGATGGGCTTCCCCCCCTCCCCCCCAACTCTTGCTTTCTGATAAGTGAAGCTTTAAATGTTTATTATAGATTTTTTGTCTTCCAGGATGACATGAGATGTGAGGGGGCACCCAGTGTCCTACTTTGGAAAACAGGGGCTTTTATAACCCTTCAAGGAGAGAGAACAACAAGGGACACATTAACCAAGGCAAATTATGAGGAGAATTGTACAAAAAAAGAACAAAAGGGGGGGAAATGGTTTGAAGAGTCTCAAAGTAAGAATTAGAGCATTTAAACCCCAGCACTTCCAATCCCAGTGCTCAGACAGGGCTTCCCCCCTTTACCTGCGCAGCAATTTCGCCTTCAGCTCTGCCTTTGTCTCATTCCAGGCATCCAGCTCTGGGCTGCTCAGAGCTGTGGGTTTCATGTGGTCCAGGACTGCAATGTCTTTGCCCTGTTTCCATAAATCATAACGTTCTGGCTGCAGGACCCTCACAAACACGTCCATGGAGATCTTCACCATGTCCTTGCGGCACGTGCACTGCAAGAGACCCCCCCCCACAGCAGGGCTTTCACTCCTCCCTTCCTCCAGAGCCAAATCACCCTCCCCAGTGCTGGCTGGGGAGCCCCCACTGGGACACTGGGAAGGTCAACACACTTGGATGGATTTGGGGGGTTTCAGCTCCATGGGAAGCATCGACTCAACGTGCTCTTGGCACAGCAAGAGGAAAGACCCTTTCCCAATTTTGTTCTCCCTGTAATCCCACCAACATGTTCAACCTCTGGGCTGACACCCACTGCTCTGCTCAGCCAGTGGCCTGCAGTGATTAGGCAGCAATTACTTTGTCTGATCTGGAGCAGGGCAGGGTCTGACCCCAAACCCACGTTCCCTCCATTAGTCAGGCTCTGGCAGAGATTTTCAGGCTGAAAAGATATTATTGATATCACTTCATAACTGGGAAAAAAAAAAACCCTTAAAGGAACAAAAGAGTAACCTAGAGAACAGGGCAGTTAAACTTCATAATGATACATCATGACATGGCCCATCAATCTGTGCAAGGGCTGAGAAATAAAAGAGCTACAACTCTAAGTACAACCTGCATCTAAACCACGTGTGCAGTGNTCCCTGCCCCATTCCCAGTTCAGAATTCCAGTCTGGATTCAAAAGCAGTTTCTCAGCTGCCTCTTCTCACCCCTCCCAAGGACCTGCAAAACTCCAGGCATTTCTCCTTCACTCACAAAAATTCTGACAGAAACCACCAGGAGCTCAGAAAAGAGCTGAGAAAACACAGCTTCAAGATATTTCCTTTAAAAAAACTCCCTAAAAATTCCTTTTTTTTTTTTGCTGTGCCAGAAGGGAGGCATTAGGGGTGGTTACAAACAAGGCAAGAAAATCAGGAGCCAAAAAAAAAGGTGGAAGGTTTTTTGTACAAGAACAACTTTGAGTTTGGCTGGCAAAAATAAACCATGGAAATGTTATTNGGAGGAAATGGGAATTACTCATTTCCACTGGCCTGTGCTCATTAAAACTAACCTGGAATTACACCCTTGCCATTGCACAAGCCCACACAAAAGCTACTCCCACCTGCTCCTCCTTGGCTACATCCATTTGCTGGGAGGAAGCACTGAATCTGCAGGGGGAGCACAGGGGATTCTCCCCCTGCACACAAACATCAGTCTGAAGAACATTTAGTCTTTATAAACTCCATCAAAAGAAGGCAGAGGACAGAAAGGACACAGGAACACCCCCATGTCCCTCTGGGGGCTGCAATCCCAACTCTGCAGTGGGTGGAAAGCTGAGTCCCCTTTGCAGGGTGTGAACTTGCACTAAATTGCTTTTCAGCCTCGAGGTTGAGGTAATTAGAGCCATATTCCCTCAAATTCTACCACTTTTATGTTCCACTATTATTAAACTTTAGAGAAAAAAAACAACCTGTCTACACCTAAACACCAAGAGAGAGAGAAAACCTGAATCCCAAAGCCCCATCTGGGAATTCACACAGGGGAGCAGCAGCCCTGACAAGGATTTCAGGGTGACAGGAACAACCAAAGCACAGAAATTCAAGGGACACTGAGAAATTTCAGGAATTCTGAGATCTAATTGAGTGTTTTCCCCTCTGTCTCTCCCCAGTCAGACCCTAATTCCTAATTCCTGCTGCCTGGGAACAGCAGGGCTGGCAGAATAAACCCAACCAAAGCTGAGCCCAGTTCCAGGGGCAGCTCTTTGCCTTTGGTTCCTGAGCAGCTGAGACCCAAAAGAGCAACAGGCCAAGAGTTCCCACATTCCCCAAACCTGCAGGAGCTTCACTGTTCCATCATCTCAAGGCTTTTCCCAACCTTTCCCATGAGTTCAAGTCTTTGTTAATGTCTTTGCAAAGGCACACATGGAAAAACACTGTAAGGAAATGCACAATTAAACCCTTTTCCAACTCCAACCCCCCAGCATTCTACCTCTCCTTATTTTTCTTTATCTGCTACTCCAGTTTGGAGCCTGTGGCAAAATATGTGCCCACACCAGGAGCCCTGTGCCATCAATTCCAAACTCCCAGAGTGACAGTGGGGAATTTGTGGCTGTTGAATGCACAACCATTATCTTATTTGTGATATTTTTTAACATAAACCCACAAATAAAATATAAAGAATTATACAAAGTAGCAGTCAAATAAAACTGCTGTCTCCCTGAAGCAATAAAATCAAATGATATATGGAAAAATGCACTCATTCAACCTCAACCTTCAGCATCAGCTTTGTAAGGATATTTCCCAGCTATTAACACTGAACTGAACCTCCACAACACATAAAAAGTTAATGTAAAATAAGCCTCTTCCTTATGTAGAAATAGCCACCAAAATTATACATTTAAAGTGGCACCTCTGGTTCTGCTGGAAAAAAAAAATCTCATATTTGGATGAAATCAGTTGATAAGACTTAGCTGAGCCTTTTTTTGCCTTAATGGAAATTTAAATATAAAGAAACCCAGCACACTCAGAGCTGAAGTTCTTTCAGCTGTTAAATGTCAGACCAAAATCTTTGCTCAAAGCTTTTCTATCTGCTTTTCATAACAATGAAACCTAAAAGCAAATTCCTGGGGAAGAGAGATGGTTCTATTCAAAACCCTCCCTGTGTGTTACAGCAACTTCCCCACTGCAGACAACACTCCCAAGTTCCCATCCCAGTTCCCACCCCAGTTCCTATCCCAGTTCCCACCCCAGTTCCTATCCCAGTTCCCACCCAGTTCCCACCCCAGTTCCCNGAGCTCAGAAAAGAGCTGAGAAAACACAGCTTCAAGATATTTCCTTTAAAAAAACTCCCTAAAAATTCCTTTTTTTTTTTGCTGTGCCAGAAGGGAGGCATTAGGGGTGGTTACAAACAAGGCAAGAAAATCAGGAGCCAAAAAAAAAGGTGGAAGGTTTTTTGTACAAGAACAACTTTGAGTTTGGCTGGCAAAAATAAACCATGGAAATGTTATTCCAGAATAGATTTTTTTAATGTATTCTGTGCTTAAAAGGTCTAATTAGAGTAAAAGAGCAATTTTGAATGTCTGACAAAAATAAACTATGGAAATGCTATTTCATAATAGATTTTTTATGTGTTCTAAGCTTAAAAGGTCTAATTAGAGGCAGTTAAGGCACAGACACAAAGTAATGCAAAAATACAACTCTGATTTCCTTTCTTTGGGAGCCCAATTTTACAGTATTACCAAACAAGTTCTGGAAAAAAAACTCATAAATCTTATTTTCTGGGAAAATAGAGATGTAGTAAGGGAAAATCTACCAAGATCTGAAGAGTAAGAAGAAAACTTCAATTGGCCATGGAAAATTCTGTGCTGGACAACTCCAAACCACAGACATTGCAATGTAAATGTGAGATTATTTCACTATTATATATATGAAAAACAAGTGAGGAGAAGGTTTGGAAGTAACAAGAGCAGAGGCTGAGATCCAAAAGGTGCCTTCCCTTGAAAAGGCCTTTAGAGCTCAGGAAAATCCAAATGGAAAAGTCTGGGCTCCCCCTTCCCCAAATGACTGAGCAGCAGAGAGGGAAAGGTTTCATGGGAAGAGAGAAATGCTGCTTCTTCCAGAACCCAAAATGCAGGATTTGGGAAGGAAGGGCAACTTCTGACTTAATTTTTTATTCTTATTTTTAGATTAATGTGATTTTTTTACATTTGAATATTTACTTTATTATTTTTAATTAATTTATTAATTTATTTTTATATTGAGAGGGAGAATTCCTGGAGTATCTCTGGAGGAAGGAGGACACCAATGAAGGTGTGGAAGTGCCAACAGGAACCCAGGGGTTATCCAGGAGTTAAAAGAAAGTGCAGGAATTGTTCCCCTCCCATCCATTTATTTGCAAAGGAAATAGAAAAGCTGACCTGGGACTTGAATTTCTGCTCAAATTGTACATTTGAGAGGGTTTTCTTGAATAGCAGGAGACTCAGAGGCCACCTGAAATTGGGGGAGGGCTGAAATTCTACTGAAAGCTTGGATTTAAAAGGGTTGTTGGTCAAAGCACAGCCATAAAATCCTCTCTGGGGGCACCCAAGGGTTTCCAGAAACAAAAAAACAGGAATACAGAAGGAACTGCAGGCTCATGGCACAAAATAAAGAGATATTACAAAAATAAAGATGGTAAGGAATGAAAATTGTCATTCCCTGCCTTTCACTCACCAGCTTTCAACAACCAAACAGGAGAAATATGACAAAGAGGAGACAAATGAGGGAAGAACTCAAACTCCTGAGAACAAAGGGAATGTTCCTCCTTAATTTCCAGGCCCTGCCTGTGCAGGGGAACATTAACTGGGGGATGTACAACCAAACCATCCTGACCCAGCAGTGCTGAGAGCCAAAGCAAACCTTCCCACTGCAGCTGAACCTCAACTGCTGTGCCAGGACCCCTCCAGCTCCTTTCTCCTCTCTGCACCCTGGGACAGGGCAGGGCAACAGGCCTGTGGCTTCCAAAGGGGAGCAATTCCCAGCAGCTCCTTGGGCAAAGCTGGGGGCAGCACTCCAGGATCATCCCCAGGAGCTCCACAATCCCTCCCTCCCCCTCCCCTAAAGGAGGAGGTGACAGAGGTGCTGCCCATCCACAGCTTTCCCAAGGATGAGGTGGAGGAGACAAGCCCTGCCTGGAACCCCAGTGCCCTGGGAAGGGTCTGTCCCCCCAACACTCAGGCAGCTCCACTTCCCACCCTCAGCCTCCACCAAGTCCCTGTTGAACCTCAAGTGAGATGTCACCAACGCTGCCCACCTCGGGCACCCAGGGGCTCATTTACAGGTGGTTTGAGGCACAGGGAGCCCAAAGCTCAGAGCAGACACTGGGAGTGTCACTGGGAACAAACTGGGAGTGCCCTCCCACATTTGCTCCCAGCTCTGGCTCTGCTTGTTCAGTAATTTCACGCTGCACTGCTTAACAATGTAAGAGGGAGGCTCAATCTGAAGCTGCACTTCCCAAATGTCACTTGCTTGTGAACACATGGCTGAGCCCAAAATTGCTTTTAATATTCGAGTGGTGCCTGCTGGCACTGCTGTACTTAAGGGTCTGTCCAAATTCTGTGATAAACCCCATTTTCTGGGTGTAATACCACCACCATTTGCTGCACACAGACCTGTTCTACAAGGTCACAGCACACAAACACCATGCTTGACATTTTGGAACCAGGTTGGCTTGGTTACTTTTGAGTTTAAGACACTTGACACTGATTTGAGGCCTCTCATGGTTTTCAGGGGTTTTTTATCATCCTTTTAACTGCAGAACAAATTCAAATGTCTGAGCTGGGAGTGCCCAAGGCCAGGCTGGAGAAGGTTTGGAGCAACCTGTTCTGGTGGAAGGTGACCCTGCCCATGGCAGGGGGGTTGGAACAGTCTTTAAGGACACAAGGAAATAATAAAATCTGCTTATTTTAGAAAAGGACAGATTTCAAATGCTGAATGTCCAGAAGGAACCACTGGGCTGCATTACAAAAGTTACAGACTCAAGCTGAGTTGGTAGAAGAAAAGTAAGTGAGGGGGAGATTATAAATGTCATTCTAGAGGGAAAAAAAAAGTCTTCTTTTCTGAGACAAACCTCTGAGGCAATTTTCAAGTGCTGCTCATTCTGTGATTCTTTACCTTTTGCCCAAAGATTGTGTGGAACTGATCCCTAATTTCAAATTTCCCAGATTCTACTGAATGAGCTTTGCTGATCAATTACTCTTCAGCCTTCAAACAGGAGAATGTTTTACCTGTGTTGTTGCAAAACCAAAGTAACAAAACAGATGAGAAATAACCACACAAAGTCATTTCAGCATGACCCTCCTCTCCAAACTTAACTGAGTGCACAGATTAGAGGAATTCAGGTATTTCCAGGATGTTATTACCACACTCTTATTAAAGCTTTCAAGTATTTCCATCTTATTCCTTCCCCTCCAGTGTGCACCTAATGAGTTGTACTCAGTGGCATCAGTCACCCCCTCCACTGGGAAATGCAGTTTGGCTGCCTGAGAAAACTCATTCCGAATTCCCAATCCCAAAAAAGCCTGGTCACAGGGTGTGTGTAACACCCAGCACTTGAGAGAGGACAGGAATTACCAACAGGGACAAACCAGGGCTGAAGAAGGAACACCCCACAATGGCACTTCCATGTTGTCCCCAGGGATCTGAGTGTCCCCTTCCCATTCCCTGTGTCCCATGAGCTGGTGGCTGTCCCTGACATACCTGTGTTGCCATTTTGCCATAGTCAATCCACCTCAGGGTGGCAAAGTTGGTGGACTCAGCACAGTTGAAGCCGTGGTTGAAGCCGGCGTGGTACCCGTAGGGAAAGGTGATCATGAACTCCCCGGCCTCCTGAGTGATCTGCAGAACAAAGGAAGGGAGGAGACACCCCCAGGTCAGCTCAGGGACTGGGCAACCCACTGCTGAAAGCTCTGAGCAGCCACTGCCAGCTTTGGGAGAGACCTGGAACAATTCCTGGGCACCTGCAGAAATACTCAAGGGCTTCTCTTGAGGTAAAAACCCAGGACAAAGGATGGAAGGGGCACAAACCCTCAACTAATGACACTCTCAGGCTCCAGACACAAAGAGATCTCAGGCTGCAACATTCCCCAAGATCAATAAACCCTGTGATTGTGACCACTCTGGCTCATGGCAGGTCCAACCCTACACTCCCACCACACATCAGAGGACACAGGAACTCTGCATTTCCCTCCTCAAATGCACTTCCCATGGCAAGGTGGAACTAACTGGTCTTCAAGGTCCTTCCAACCCAAACCATTCTGTGATTCTACTTCAACAAAATGAAAACCATCAGCATTATGGACATGATTAATAAACTCTACAGATTCAAAGAATAAAAGGCCAATCAGTTTGTGATGCTGCTAAAAAATCCTCTTTTTACATCTTATGCAGAGAAACCACTGGGAAAACCAGGAATTTAATTGTTAAGAGTTTGGAATGACCCCTGAGAGCAACTGGCAGTGCCAGAGAGGGCTGGGAGCAGCTCCCAGCTCAGCACAGGGGGGACAGCACCTCCCTCCCACGGATCAGGAGAGAGGAGGGAGAGGCACAGCTTGACTTTCTGTGTCTTTGCAACCCAGAAGTGCTGACAGACCTTTCCCAGCAGCCACAGGCCAAGCAATTCCATTTGGATCCCTTCCCTCCAGCAATAACTCTGAGCCCACAGACATTCCAGAGGCCTTGCACTTCCAAACACAGGGATGGGCCCAATGGAAAATGTAAACAGACAGAAGTTCAGACATTTCTCACTTGGCTGGGCCAGCATTTAAAGTGCTGAGGTCATTAACAGCAGCAGAATAATCACCCAAAGAATCCAAGAGGTTCCTGCAGGATTTCTGGAGGAGGTGCTCAAACCCAGCCCCTCCCCAAACCCAGCAGTGCCCCAGCTGGGGCTTCAGGAGACACAAA